>JAFVLL020011778.1:0-15990 GCA_021397915.2 Tor tambroides
CTCTCCTTCCTCCAAGGAGGCCTGGGCAGGTACCTGTCTGCCTTTACAATGTACGTGGCAGCTATTGCGGTAAACCATGACACTGTGGAAGGGAGATAAGTGGGGAAGCAAAATCTGGTTATTAGATTTCTCAGAGGCGCCCGGAGGTTGAACCCTCCGAGGCCACGTGTCATCCCCTCTTAGGATCTCACTTTGGCTTTGCAGGCCTTACAGAGAGATCTGTTTGAGCCCCTTCAGTCAGTCGAACTTAGTGCCCTCTCTATGAAGATGGCCCTCTTGACTGTGCTTACGCCGATCAAGAGGGTAGGGGATCTCCAAGCCCTTTCCGTTAACAAATCATGCCTGGAGTTCAGGCCGGCACATACTTAGAACAGTTTCAGACGCTCTATATAGCTCTTTATCTGCTATGGGGGACAGCAGAAGGGGAATGCTGTCTCCAAACAGATTATCTCCCACTGGATTGTGGATGCGATTCAGATAGCCTATCTGGTCAGAGGTTTACCATGCCCACTGGGAGTGAGGGCTCACTCAACCAGGGGCATGGCTGCATCAGCAGCCCTGGCAAACGGTGCCTCTCTAGCAGATATCTGTAGAGCTGCAGGTTGGGCTACACTTAATACATTTACTAGATTATACAATCTGTGGATGGAACCAGTCTCTTCTAGAGTCTTGAATGCCGGTTCTTCAGGGGACTGGCAGGGCGTAGGGCTTGCTACAGCATCTCCCCCCATTGTGGGTGGTTTTGCACTCATTCAATCGAGCTGAGGTTCCTTCTCACAAACTCTGGTCTACCTTTCATCTCAAGCACTCTGACTTAGCGAAGTTTGGAGGAGGAACTCACTATTAGAATTCAATTCGAGGCAAGTTCTCTCGAACACTTTTATTGGGTTAGTGCTCCACATGTAGCAGCTCCTCTTGCGGCGCCATGTGTGTATTCTCCACTGTATTGCCCCTAAGGCTCAGTGTTCCCCTAGACAGACACTCTATCTGTCATGAGGTTCTGGGTTTTGGTAGTTCTCCCCTTACGTGGACCCCACCTCAGAATCTTCCCTATGTGGTACTTTCTTTGTAAGTCCATAGGTGGATCTACACATGCTACATCCCCTTCGGGTAGGAAGTGATTTCTGTAGTGCCTTTTCCCCAGTGGGGAACAGTCACTCTCCCGACGTTACTACCAAGACTTTTCAGCCATTAAAATTCTGGTGAGTATTAATTAAGGCTCCGGCTGAGGGAACCTCTGCCAATATGGCGGCTCTCCCAGATGTTGGAGAGCAAGGTCTTAAGTCTTGGAAGGTTACGAGGGGGTGAGGTGCATTTGGTTATGACATGCTGGTCTGTCAACATCTGTGCCCCCACGGACTCGTGACGCAGTTCGGCAGTTGTGGCCTTTAGTATAGGGACCCCTAGTGTCGTACACTTGACACAACGTCGAAGTGAATGACAGAAAGGGAACGTCTAGGTTACGTATGGTACCCCTCTTTCCCTGATGTAGGGGAACGGAGACATTGTGTCCTTCATGCCACAACTCCGAACTGCCTCTGAGTGGGTCGAGATGCTTCTCGACTCCTCAGAACAGAACGAGTGAGCAGATGCTACGCTATCCTATTTATACACGGATATCTTGGGCGTGGCCAGCTATGCAAATTCTGCACACCCAATTTCACTGGCCTACACTCAAAGATGTCAGAGGTGTTTGGGCTCCCAAGAGGGACCCCTAGTGTCGTAAACTTGACACAATGACCATCAGGGAAAGAGGGTTACCATATGTAACCAAGATGTTTTTATGAATACCAGTCCATCTATGTTTGGTGTCTATTTTACATGGATTCTCTGGATTTACTAAGATAAAAATGACTTACCTGAATTGCATCCCGAAATAAGCAGACATTCTCAACAACCTTGTGCACAATGCAGAATGTAGAAAGCGTTAATGATCCATTTAGCCTGTTGGATGGTGATGACACTATGGGGGTAGAATTGTTGCATAATTCCAAATAACTATATTATGATCCACAAATAAATGTAAAAAGTGATTTAACAAAAAACTTACATATTCACAAAATAAATAGAAAGAGATCCACAAGTAAATCTTAGACTTTCACAAACATGAATTAAATGAACAAATAAATAAAATGAGACATGCAAATAAAAAAAACATTCACAAATATCTTTTTGTTCTCAAACACAACTTTGCCTGGGATTTATGTGTGTCATGTCCTGTGCATTTGTAGATTGCTGCAAGCATTTGTGGATAGCATGCTGTGCATTTATAAATCACTGCATCTATTTGTGGATTTTGAGACATTTCAAGCATCAAGCATTGTGTTGCTCAGCGAACTTATTCTGTACCATACCCCAAGTATCTTGTACATATAGATACAAACCATGACCTCATAAGGGAAATTTAATTTTTCAGAATTTTTGTATCTCAAATGTAATGTGTGTTCTTTAAATTCAGTTACCAAAATATGTAACAGTTTTTACACATGCACATTTTGTGGGTTATATAGTTGTCTATGCATTCTAGGTTTAAAGGAAAACTAATATGATGACAAATGTTTCAATCATTCTATTATCCTTTTGTCATTCAACATGTCTTTCCTTTGGTATTTTCTTTTTCAAATTAGATACAACATGGTTATCTTTGGGGGTGTGGATGGATATTCAAGAAAGGTACAACATTTAAACCTGCTTTCAGGTGGAAACCAGTCACTGTATAAAAAAAAAAGTGTCTTGGCATGCATTTGTTCTTTTATATTTTTTCAAAAACATCTTTGCCAGAGTGAGTGCTATTTATTTTTCAGATCATGAATTTACGCGTCGCAGACAATAATTGCTCTGAAACAACCTTTCAATTTTATAAAGAGGCAGTGTAAGAGTTTGGCTTTCCCTTAATGTAATGTTTTATTATCCACAAATTTAACAAAGACTAAATTGTAAATCTTATCTGTAATGCTCTACAGTTTTGCTCTTCATCCAATTAGTATTGTTTTTGTTATGCCAAAAACAATGTAATAATAATGTAAATAATTATAAAAATATTTTTTTTAATGAATCACTTGGTGATTTACCCTTTTTTGATGATTTCATACAGTCAACTTGTATGGTTTAATTTTTTAAATAATTTTTTTCTATTATTTTTCATAAAGAGTACATGGAGATCATGGAGGAGTGGCATGGCTGATGTTTTTGATGCGAGCAGCGAGGAACAGGGAATGCAAGCTTCATTGCTGGCAAGAGTGTGCACAATCAGTGGTAAAATGACCACATCCCAACTCGCCATGATTTATTTGGGTGATAGTTAAACTCAGCATCATTTTAATTGAGCATGTGAATTTTTCACGATGTTAGTCAGTCACTGTTATGGGCTCTGTTTCATCAGGGTTGAACGCCTCTGGTGAGATGTTCGCGTGTGCGTCACCACAGTGTACTACGACATCTTACATCATCTTGAGGACTGTAGACTTCTTGATCTAAGCAACTTCACCCACCTCTGCTGCTGTCATTGTTTTTTGTTGTTGTTGTTTTTTTACCTCGCATACAAGCCAGCCTTGATGCTTTCAGGGATGCATGGTATAATCATTCCATGAAGACAGAGAGCAACTTAAGATTTGCAGTCACTACACAATGCACATGGGTATCAAGTGTCATAATCTTCCTAAAGTTTTTAAAAAAGCTAACCTCAAGGAAGTTACTGCCTCAAAAAAAGTTATTAACAGTAGCATTTTTAGACTCAAGGTTCTTTTAAAAATTTTAGGAAGGAAGATCACGCCCCACAGGCAAAAATCTGGTATGTTATATTTTATTTTACGTTATATGATTTAACTATTTATAAACATACTTGTCAGTCATGTGCAATAGCATACGTAAAGTAATATTTTCCACTAGGGCTGCTGAGATTGCTACAGTCATGTTTCTACTTTGACAATGCAGCCTGTTCATTATCATAATAAAAAACAATCAGTCAAACATATGGAAAAAAACACACTGCTCAGTTTAAATATGTAGTAAAATCTGTGCCGTTAAGCGTTATCACTATACCGCTGTGAAGTTATGCAAAACATTTAGTTTTACATGGATATTGGAACACGAGTGAAGAAGGCCTACATAAAAGGTAAATAATATTTTGGCATTCAAATACATCGCGAATACGGAAACATTTGATTTTGTGTCGAACGAGAGACCCAACATTGGTTTCAGTTTCGTTTTAGCCTAAATTAATTCGTTTTGGTTTGTCGTTTATCTATAGCTTCTAAATTCTTGTTCTTTTCTAAATAGCCTACTGTTAATTGAAAGGATTTGTTGTGGAGTGAGGGGAACTAAAATAGCCTAGCTATGTTTACAGTATTTATTTATAATGTTTGTAATTCGCGTCGGCCTATTTCTGAATGAAGTAGGTATCACTGAATCATAATGAATCAAAATGTGACTTATAGGCGATTGTTTTCTCTCTAAAAAAAACTTATTTTTGTATATGCGTAGCTTATTTTAACCATGCAGCAAACCTTTTAAAATATTTTGATAAATTACTGAAAAAAATAAGTGACTTTAAACCGTTTAACTAATTGTATTAACCGGTCAAAATTCTTATCAGTCGGTTAACGGTTGAAATGAACATCGCTAAAAACAACACAACATAATTTTTTAATGATCCTCTGAAAAAAATCAGAAAAGTATTCAGTACTTTCACCTCCTCCTTTCGTTGCATCTTTGTGCCATACAGGGATCTCTGCGTGGACGAGTCCCTGATGACGTGGAAAGGCAGGCTGGCATTTTGTCAGTTCATTCCAGCTAAAAGGCACAGATTTGGGGCTAATTTTTTTTTTTTTTTTGTGATGTTCTCACTGACTTCGTGCAGGACATGATCATTTACTCCTGATCTACCAGTGACATCCAACACTACCAGGGGCATGGCATTTCTGGGCCTGTTGTAATGACACTGCTAGCACCTTACCTCAGAAAGGGTCATGTCCATTATGTGAACAACTGATACAGCAGTCCCACACTTTTCCATCACCTCCTGTCTCTTGGCACTGCGGCCTGTGTGTGCAAACAGGAAAGGGATGCAACATTCACCTGTAAAATGACAAAGGGAGAGGTGGAATTCTGAGAAAATGGATCACAGTTGGCAGTCAAATGGCATGACAAGAGGGATGTCCAAGTGTCCATGTCCTTACCACAGTCCACCCAACTGGAATGGCGGCCACAGGGAAGCTCAATCGCTTCACTTGGCAACCAAAGATGAAGCCAGAGTGCTGGAGTACAACAAAAAGATGGGGGCAGTTGACAAAGCTGACATAACTGGTTTTCCTGAGTGTGTCAGAAAGACCACCAAGTGGTACAAGAAGGTTTTTTTTCACCTACTTGACATGGATGTACTCAACAGCCAAATAGTCTACAGGCAACTTACTGGTGAGAAATGTACACAAATCATCTAAGAATAAATATAAACAACAGAAAATTGATTAAAATGTCAATTAATGTAAACTAATCTGTAATTAACAAATACACAATAATAACCAGAATATACTGTCACATACTATTATATCCTCCTCCTCACTCCCCATTGATGTGCTATACTATTAATAGGGAAGGAAATCACCTCCATGCAACTCAGGATGAACCTAATGAGAGGGCTACTGGAGGAGTACAGCACATTCCAATGTCCATCCAAAGGGGGCCGTCCTGCTTTCAGCACTCCTCTATGCTTTACAGCCAGGATTTTTCCATCTGAAGTACCTCAGACCACTTCCCAGGGCAGCAGGACCAGGCGACACTGCAAGGTCTGCCTCTCCAGCACATGCAAGAGCAAACAGAGGTACCTCACCAAATACACGTGTGTGCCATGCAACATTCCTTTGTGTGCTGCCCCAGGAGTATCACACACTGAAACATTATTAAGCCTGTAAAAAAGCTTTTTAAAGAAGAAAAGTTTGTAAAGTTTTTTTTTTTTAATGCTTGTATTTATGATGAAAATATTTCCATTATTCATAGTAATTACATTTACAGTTTTTTGTAAATTTTCAAAATTTTAAAATCATTGACCTTACTTTACAAACTAAAAGAAATTTACATTGAAAGAAATGTAATAAAACATCTAAAAATGTGTACATTGTGATTTCTTTTTAACAAATGTCATGTTAAATTCCATGAATAATGCTAAACTTATACTACGCATATCTCTCAGTAACAAAGCAGAGAAAAGCTACATGTACATTTCCCTATATATCAATGACATTTGAGAAAGCTAATGGTAAGTGAGGTGTGTATATATTATATAAAAACTTTAAATGCATTCAGGGAGCATATAATTTGCAATGTGGAAACACAGCATTGACAAACAGGAGAACAGCAGACGTAAACATCCACATTATTGCACATTGTACGTTTTACAACAGAGGATATTTATGACAAAATTTTCATTCATATTCATTGCATAATTAGGTGCTTAAAAATTGAGAAAAAACCTCAAAATGTACTCACCAGTTGTAACACGGCTGTTGTGCATGGTCTACAAAGTGGCACGTGTAAGCAAAATTCAAAGCTGTGGAAAAAAATAACAATAAAAATGGCAACCAACAGTTTATTATAGCTTGAAAATGCTAACAAATATTTTGAGAGGATTTTAACTAAAAACAAAGTGAAACCTGTCCTTAACATTCATGCATTTAAGGGTTAATAGGCATTCATGCATTAACATTCATGCATTTAAGGGTCAACACAATAATCCCACAACAGCTCATTCACAAACTAAACCTGGTGGGCCTTAACACCTCCCTCTGTAATTGGATCCTGGACTTTCTAACCGGAAGACCTCAGTCAGTCCGTGTCCGTGCCACAACACCTCGAGCACTACCACACTGAGCACAGGTGCACCACAAGGCTGTGTGCTCAGCCCGCTGCTCTTCACGCTGCTGACCCACGACTGCACTGCCAAGTTCAGCTCCAACCACATCATCAAGTTCGCTGATGACACAACAGTGGTAGGTCTCATCAGCAACAACGATGAAACGCACTACAGAGAGGAAGTGGCACAGCTGGCTGAATGGTGTGGCACTAACAACCTGTCCCTCAATGTGGAGAAGACAAAGGAGGTTGTGATGGACTTCAGGAGAAACTCCGTTGACCACCCCCCACTGACCATCGACAGCTCGACTGTGGAGAGAGTCAGCAGCACTAAATTCCTGGGGGTGCACATCACAGAAGACCTCACCTGGACCACCAACATCACGTCACTCAACAAGAAGGGACAACAGCGCCTACACTTTCTCCGCCGGCTGAAAAGGGCAAGTCTCCCTCCACCATCCTCACCACCTTCTACAGGGGCACCATTGAGAGTGTGCTGACCACCTGCATCACTGCTTGGTACGGGAACTGCTGACCGCAAGACCCTACAACGGACAGTGAACACTGCCGCAAAGATCATCGGTACCCCTCTCCCCTCCATCCTGGACATTTTCCTTGCACAATGCTCCAGCAAGGCCTCCAGCATCGTGAAGGACCTCACCATCCCTCCCACAGCCTCTTCCAGCTCCTGCCATCAGGTAGAAGGTACCGGAGTATCAAAGCTATCTCTGTCAGATTGCTCAACAGGTTTTCCCCAGGCTGTGAGAGCTCTTAACTCCAATCTCCCTGTCCCCCTCTGAAACTATGAACATCTCAGCCCTCCCTCCCCCCTAAATCATTAATAACTGTTGACAATTTTTCTAAGTGCAATTCTGAGTGTGCTACACACAGGTGAGTGGGCTATACAAACCACCTGTAGTAACGCACTCATCCCACTATATGCACACTAGACACTTTCTATAAACACTCCCTGCTACAAAGACTCTTAAGAAAATATGTCTACTTGAACATTGCACTACAAAATAACACATTTACTTGAGCATTGCACTACAAAATCTTTTTTGCACTATGCACTGTCTCCCACAAAAAATCTCTCTCCTGCACAATAATTTAATGTACAAAATATATATTTTTCTGCACAATTTCATATACATATATCTCTTTCGCACAATTTCATGTACAGTATTTATGTAAAGTTCTTGTACAGTCTCAGTTTGTGTATGTGTAGTCAACTAGGTATAGCAGTTATAGTATTTTTAGTATATGTATAGTCAGATGGTTAACTGTTGTATAGCTCTATTGTTTTTCCTATACTTTCATTGTTGTATGTCTATTTTAGGTTTAACTAGTAAGTAGCACCGTGGTCCTGCGAGACACGATATTTCATTCCACTATATGTCCACACATGTAGCAGAATGACAATGAAACTTGACTTAAGTACAACAAACCCTTTACTCACTGCAATAAAGCATGGTGGTCCGCTAGCCTCCGCATTTAAACGTAAACAATATTACAGAGAAAATGTAAAAGTTGTAGACCCTGTAGAGTATGTTCTTGAGGCCAAGGGCAACAGAACTTTTCATGGAAGACGTGAAGACATACGGATTTGAGAAAATCTTGCGACCCCTTTTGCAAGATCTCCAAACTTTGGAACAGCAAGGTGTGTATGTCCAACAACTGGGAACATTCCTTAAAGGAACAGTACAATGTGTTGTGGCTGATAATCTTGCCGCACATTCCATGGCTGGATTCATTGAGAACTTTTCAGGCGAGTACTGTTGTCGGTTTTGTACAGCTTCTCGTGCAAATTCTCAGACCACTGAAGTGAAGGAGGGTAAATTCAAACTTCGGACTGCAGAAGAGCACCAAGAACACGTAAAACTTGCTACAGAGAAAGAGGTAAATGATATGGGTGTGAAAAAAGCATGTGTTTGTTTTCAGTGAAAGCCTTAGCTACTTCAATGATACAACAATCTATCCTCCTGATTTGGCTCATGATCTTTTTGAAGGCATAGTACCAGTTGAGCTAGCAGAGTGCTTTGCTGTACTTATTTCAAAGAAGATTTTGTCTCTTGATGGGCTCAATGAACTCATCCACAATCTTTCATACAAGTGGGGTGATAAGACAAATCAACCTCATTTGGTGCCACAGACATTTGCAAGCAGAAGATCAGTTGGTGGCAATGCACATGAAAATTGGTGTCTTTTAAGATTACTGCCATTAATTATTGGGCATTTGGTACCTGCAGATGAACCTGTGTGGCATTTGATTTTAGACTTGAAGGATATCGTGGAACGGGTTGTGTCTTCGGTTCATACAGATGAGACCATTGCATATTTGGAATGCAAGATCTCTGAACACCGTCAGAAATATCAGGAGCTGTTCCCTCTTAAACAGCTGCTTCCAAAGCATCACTTGGAGCACTATCCAGCTTTGGCAAGTAAACACCAACTGATGCTTGGGTATAACCACCACATACCCAGCCCTGAAAAGACCACCTTACATGTCACAAATGTCTCTGCCATCTCAGTTGAGGTCATGAAAGAGAACGTTGTACATTGCCTTAAATCTAGGTATCCTGGTATCACCACTGTCAGACTAGTAATTACTGGTAATTTCAAGTCTTGAAATTTGCTTAATTCCCCACAATGAGTTGAAAGACACATAAAAACATATTCTAAACAATTCAAGTTTTTACTGTTGGGTTACTTTTGAAACATTTGATAAATTAAAAAAAAATTGTAATTTAATAATTTTTTGCAAAGATAAAGGACAAAGTATGTTTGCAGTTACATATTAACAAGGTCATAGTCAGGTATATTTAATAAAAACAAAAGTAAAACCAAAAAAAACCAAAATTGACATTTGACCCACCTTTGTGTTACTTTTGTCCCAACTAACGGGGTCGAAAGTAACAATGTGCAAATTATGTTCAATGTGAAATGATACTGAAGTCGTTCTACATTTGTACAAATTACCACCTGGTATTGATAGACGACACTTGTGAGTTATTGACCACAGCTATATCTTTGTCTTAAACAATATCTTTTAAAATGATGGGTACTTTCTCCCCACTAGACTACTGTGTCTCAGGGATGCATCTTACAACTGTTAAGAGATACATACAGGTCCTTTTCAAAAAATTAGCATATTGTGATAAAGTTCATTATTTTCTGTAATGTACTGATAAACATTAGACTTTCATATATTTTAGATTCATTACACACAACTGAAGTAGTTCAAGCCTTTTATTTGTTTTAATATTGATGATTTTGGCATACAGCTCATGAAAACCCAAAATTCCTATCTTAAAAAATTAGCATATTTCATCCAACCAATAGAAGAAAAGTGTTTAATACAAAAAAAAAAAAAAGTCAACCTTCAAATAATTATGTTCAGTTATGCACTCAATACTTGGTCGGGAAGCTTCGCAGAAATGACTGCTTCAATGCGGCGTGGCATGGAGGCAAATCAGCCTGTGGCACTGCTGAGTGTGTTATGGAGGCCCAGGATGCTTCGATAGCGGCCTTAAGCTCATCCAGAGGTTGGGTCTCATGCCTTCAACTTTTCTTTCACAATATCCCACAGATTCTCTATGGGGTTCAGGTCAGAGTCGGCAGGCCAATTGAGCACAGTACACCATGGTCAGTAAACCATTACCAGTGGTTTTGGCACTGTGAGCAGGTGCCAGGTCGTGCTGAAAATGAAATTCATCTCCATAAAGCTGCTAGCTGCATTGACCCTGCCCTTGATAAAACACAGTGGACCAACACCAGCAGATGACATGGCACCCCAAAGCATCACTGACTGTGGAAACACTGGACTTCAGGCATTTTGGCATTTCCCTCTCCCCAGTCTTCCTCCAGACTCTGGCACCTTGATTTCCTAATGACATGCAAAATTTGCTTTCATCCAAAAAAAGTACTTTGACCACTGAGCAACAGTCCAGTGCTGCTTCTGTAGCCCAGGTCAGGCGCTTCTGCCGCTGTTTCTGGTTCAAAAGTGGCTTGACCTGGGGAATGCGGCACCTGTAGCCCATTTCCTGCACACGCCTGTACACGGTGGCTCTGGATGTTTCTACTCCAGACTCAGTCCACTGCTTCCGCAGGTCCCCCAAGGTCTGGAATCGGTCCTTCTCCACAATCTTCCTCAGGGTCCGGTCACCTCTTCAGCAGCGCTTTTCTGCCACACTTTTTCCTTCCCACAGACTCTCCACTGAGGTGCCTTGATACAGCACTCTGGGAACAGCCTATTCGCTCAGAAATTTCTTTCTGTGTCTTACCCTCTTGCTTGAGGGTGTCAATGATGGCCTTCTGACAGCAGTCAGGTCAGCAGTCTTACCCATGATTGCGGTTTTGAGTAATGAACCAGGCTGGGAGTTTTTAAAACCCTCAGGAATCTTTTGCAGGTGTTTAGAGTTAATTAGTTGATTCAGATGATTAGGTTAATAGCTCGTTTAGAGAACCTTTTCATGATATGCTAATTTTTTGAGATAGGAATTTTGGGTTTTCATGAGCTGTATGCCAAAATCATCAATATTAAAACAAATAAAAGGCTTGAACTACTTCAGTTGTGTGTAATGAATCTAAAATATATGAAAGTCTAATGTTTATCAGTACATTACAGAAAATAATGAACTTTATCACAATATGCTAATTTTTTGAAAAGGACCTGTACATAGTTGACAATTATAGATTTAGAATTTCTCATTAACAGACAAACTATTTACTTTTATTTAGTAACTATTATGAATGTCATGTCTTTTCTCTCTTTTAGATGGTCACCATGGCTCAGGCGAGCAGGATACAACCTAAAGTACTTTTTGGCAAAGAAGAAGATGCACATAAAATGATCCTCGCCGATGGCTTGACTGCATCTCTGGATGATATGGTTGAGGAAGGGAAATTGACAAGGCTACAGTACATGGATGCTGACTTCAGTGAATTCGCTGAAATACAAGATCTTAGCTTGCTCCCTTGCTTCTCAGACTGAGCTTCAATTACAGAGGGGAAATTCAGAATACAGGGCCAACAAGACTATGATGACTGTTGGGTCGAAAATGAAAAGGTGACATGCTGCACAAACAAGCCAAAACGATTAACAAATTTAAAGTATATCCATCATAGGCAGAGTTCTGTGTGGCCGCAAAAGCATTAGTGAAGACGCATCCCTGCCTGAATGAGCCTGGTTCATTTCACGGATTCTAAGGATGGAAGCAGAGGCTAAAATTCAAAATGGCCAACTACAGAACCATATAAAATGTAGGTGCAAGCAGTAAGGGGCCAAGCACTACAGAGCCAATCAAGGCAGCGAGCGTCAGACCAACTGCAGCAATGAGTAGTTAAAGCCATTTTAAAGATGATTTTAGTCAAAATGGCTGAAAAATTAGAAATACAAGCACTAGTAATATGATTTAATGGTTTATCAATTTTGACCAATTAGGTGGCGCTGTTATCAAATTGATGTGTTCAGTGTGAGGTGACAATGGCACACACAAAATTTGGTGTGAATATGTTAAAGCTTTGCAGAGATACAGCCTCAGATGCAGTTAGCATCATCCCAGCAAATTCATTCACGCAGTAAACAAAAGCCACTTTATCTATCGACACAAAATCCGTAACTTTTTGTCAGCACGGTCTAAAAATTATCATCGAATTTGGTGAAAATCAGACCGATGGTCTAGGACAGGGGTGCCCAATCCTGCTTCTGGCAAGCAACTGCCCTGCAAAGTTCATCTCCAACTCTAGTCAAATGCACCTGAAGCAACTAATTAAGGTCTTCAGGATCTCTTGAAAATTAAAGGCAGGTGTGTTTGATTAGAGTTGGAGCTGAACTTTGCAGGACAGTCGATCGCCAGGAGCAGGATTTGGCACCCCTGGTCTCGGAGGAGTTAAAAAAAAAGCAGGTTTTCTCACCCTGCGTCCCAATGTTCATACTATCCATCCTAAATAGTATGTGAGATCAGAATAAGTGTCCCAAAGCATAGTATGTTGAAAAGAGTATGCCAAAAGTCCCCGGATGGTCTACTATTTCAGGTCGATTTTTGAAGTGTGGATCCGTGCACACTCTAATGCAGGGATCATCAAACTTGATCCTGGAGGGCCAGTGTCCTGCAGAGTTTAGCTCCAACTTACCTCAACACGCCTGCCTGGAAATTTCAAGTATACCTCGTAAGACCTTGATTAGCAACTTCAGGTGTGTTTAATTAGGGTTGGAGCTAAACTCCGCAGGACACCGGCCCTCCAGGACTGAACTTGGTGACCCCTGCTCTAATGGCTAAATTTGCCCACAATCCATTGCGTTTTGGCGAAGGATTCGGTCCAGGACTACAAACACGAATAAAACACGTTAGAAAAACTACAAACGTGGCGGATGTCCGCGATCGACCGTTAGGTAGAGAGGTTTACAAAAAAGGGGTTTGAGTTACTAATATTCAACATTTAACCTGGTAAAAAATATATTTATTGTTATCTGTTTTATATTTCATCTGTACCAGCAATGTGAACTTTTATAAAAATCCATTTGGTTGTTAACTTTTAAATGCATCATTATACAGAAAATATGAGCAGAGTTCAAGGCATGAAAGACCTGCAACTGGCAGATCAATGAACTACTTCTTTTCTCTCCAATACGGTAGGAAGTAAAATTAAATGAAATGTGGAGGATGTTAACTGTGACAAGATGATAGGCCAGTTTACAGTGACGGGGTGCGTGTAACAGGTGCGACAGAGCGGTGCGTTAAAGACGCAGATGTGTGACGTGATAGTATGTCCCAAAGCTTGCCTACTCTTCTACTACACACTCAAAAGTGTGTACTTTTTCTTCACAAAAAGAGTACATACTTTAAGGGCGTAGTATAAGTAGGCACATTGGGACGCAGTGAAAGAAAATCAAAATGACGGACAGGAAGTTCAGCCAATTGTTGCATAATTGGTATCAAGACCAGTCATATGACAATAGACAAAAAGTAATCAAAAGTTAACTTTTTTTAAATTTATTATACGTTTTGACTACAAGGTGGCACTGCCCCGAAACATTTTGAGAACCTTTACCATCCTTACACAATCCATACCAACAGTCCCAGTATCCATATCCACATTCCCAGCAATATCACCATCCCTATCCTGATGTTGATTAGAATACCAAAGTAAGAAAAGTTCAAAAGTTTGCATTTTTAAGAGAAATATTGTTGAGATTATTAAAGATTGTTCAGGACAAAGCTATGTTTACCCAACAGAATGAACCAGTTTAAATTAAGTATACAAATGGTTGAAAATAGCCTTAATGCATTGACATTCACGCATGCACATTTTCTCACACACTATCTCCATCATACAAACCTATAATTGTCACTTAGGTTTTTTTTTCTTTTGTTAATTTGTTAATTATTTAAAGGATATATATTTTGTGTAGTTGTATTTATTTTATCCCTTTTGTATAGTTAATTCCTGTTTTTCCTCTGTTCACAGAAGCACTGCAGGTGCGTGATGTGACAATTTGTGACCTTTGTAACCATTGATTTCACTATGATTTCAATCTTTGACATGGTCTTACTCAGTCAAAATTAAAGAGATCAAGGTTACATTTTCACAGTAAATCACAAAAAATAGCTTGGTTTTCACAGCCAGGGTCACATTTGTGAATTCCCATTGTCTGTTGTTTATGCTGCTATTAAAGCCCTGAAAAACACATTCTAATCTTTCTTAATCACATTCTTAATCTTTTTAGGTGGAGAATAGTGATCCATGGCTGAAACTGTGGCTTCAATGTTTGAATAGTTTGTTCAAGCCATTAGTCAGTCAGATGTGACCACGGAGGAGAAAACAATGATGTGTACCTGTTCATGAACACTTACCGTGGATCAGAATAAGTAAGTGCTATCCATGGCAGAAGTGTCCACAACCAGCAGACAGAGAGACTGTGGGGAGATCTTTGGTGAGGTTTGCTAAATGTATATCATCAGCTGTTTTCCTTCCTTGAAAATGAGAAATCATTGACTGCTCCAATGAGCTTCACATGTGTGCACCACATTATGTTCATCTTCCACTGATAAACCCGGACACTGAAGTTTTCACAGATCAATGGAACAACCATGGTTTGCAAACTGCTGGCCAGCACATAACATATCAGCTATTTGTCCAAGGATGTCTACAAGCACAGCCACTCGCTGCCATGTCTGAGAGTTTTGAAACCAACACAGCTCCACGAGGTGCAGTTGTTTCAGTTCCTGTGCTGAACAGGCAGGAAGTAGTTAGTGCTCCTGTTGTTCAGTCCAAGCCATAGACAGAGGCAACAACTCCAAGACTCAGGCCATAGATGCACTCCAAAGAGTCATTTGTGTTTTGTGAGTAATATAAATAGTATTCTGCCCATGAGTCCATCTCAGGATCCTGACTCAGGGCCAAAACCGGAAAAGACAAGTCTTTCATCATCTGAACATTTCCATAAATTTGAACTTTTTTTTTTCTTACATCGCACCCTTCTTGATGTTCTAAATGTGCATGTATGAATGTTCCTGTGCATCATTTTGAAAAGGCAATTACAAACTGTCTAAGTACAAATGACAGTAAAGGAAGTGGACAGAAACATCTGTATTGAGTATCAAGACAGTATAATCAGTATATTAGGTTTACATAATGCTAAAAGAACAAATGAAGTGAAGACTTGATTTTCTGTGTGAAATGTTTCCTTGCTTGTTTTGTCTGTGTAGCCAGAATAACACATTTTTCCCACAGGTTATTCTATATCTATATTTATAAAAATGTATATAGTTTATTCTTTTAATCATAATGCTACCCTGTAATGGTTTCCTTTATTAATTTTATCCCTCACTTCCTGTAAACTACAGTAACTGTCCTCTCATAATGGACCAAAAACATCTTTGAAAAAAACAAACAAAAATACAAACTTGCATTTATCAACGAATTCAGAAAAAAAGTGTCATGTTATTAAAAAAATAAGCAGTACAGTTGTTACCAATATTGATAATAAATCAGCGTTATTAGAGTGATTTCTGAAGGATCATGTGACACTGAAGATGGAAGTAATGATCCACACATGCAGATGGTCATCTTGAGAGTACTTGGGCCACAAAACTAAATGCACTGAGAGGGAAGATGCCAAATGAATTTGCACGGCAACCC
>JAFVLL020011782.1:0-11994 GCA_021397915.2 Tor tambroides
GTTTTCTGTAAAGATAACAGGCTTGTACTAATAGTGGAATGTTTATTTGCAAAGGCTAGCACTGCTAATGCGGGAGCTGGAGCTCTTGAAGCTCCACCCTCTTCTCCAGGAGCAACAGCTCATTTGCATTAAAGCAACACACTCAAATACAGAGCGTTTTGGCTCACACCCTAAAAGTGGCAATTTTAACAAGCTATAAAAAATTATCTGTCGGGTATTTTGAGCTAAAACTTCACATACACACTCTGGGGACATCAGAGACTTATTTTACATCTTGTAAAAAGGAGCATAATAGGTCCCCTTTAAATTGCTGCACCTTAACCCTCATTTAAATTCTCTGGGCCGTATTTATTTTATATTATTTTATTTTATTATTTTATATTATTTATTTGTTTGTTTGTCTACAGCTCTATAAAATCGTGTAACCCAATTACATTTTTTTTTAATTGTTGTTCTATGTCCCTAATATAAAATTGTTGGGTGCCATTTTTAACTGTTACTCTGCAATCATTTTATAAAATCTCTGGATCCAAATTAAACTTTTAATTGTTGTTCCACATCTGTAATACAAAATCACAGGCTGTGAGATAATTTTTTGAACTGCTGATCCAAAACACTAATATAAAAATTTCAAGTTGCCCACACATCAGCATTAACTGTTGCCACCTTTTTTTCTGGAACGTCTCAACAGACAACCTCTCCTCTCCCGCTGGGACCCTCCAGCATGTACCTGTCACCAGTTATCAATAACGCCGTGGCACATGCACATTACCAGTTACCATAACAATACCCGGCAGATAAAACACATACCCAACATGCACCAGGAGACTTAACCGGCTCCCACACACCCTAATACCTCCACAAGCTGACATAGCACTCAACACGGAGAGGGGCTTTGGAAACATCTCCACCCCTGATATAACAAGGTTGGGGCCTTTGTTATGTTGATTTAAGCTCCCGAAGGAGCATTGCATTGTGGGATCACATCTTTTCAGGGATAGGAAAAAGCAAAGTAATGAGGCTGTACATCCCCACGCAAACACGCTCATTATGGAGTCATGGTGGCAGGCACGAGGCAGAGACTTTTGGGACCGGTGTGCATGCATGTATGGAGATGATGGACAGGGGCGGGGAAGGAAAGCTGGAGGTGCATCCATTAGGAACAACAGCTTTGATGCCGCTGTCAAGAGATGCTGACATACTGATACATCAAAATCATGTGCATTAGATTCACCCACTAATGCAATATTAATCTCAAAGACCCATATACACTTATCAAATAGCCATTCACAAATACCTAAACAAAAAAAATCTGTCAACCACAGAGCTTCACAAAGACATTTAGAGGAATGCATTGCATGTAATTCATGTAGCAGGAGATGTGAAAAGGGCAAGCATTGGGCATTGGCAGTCTGTTCAGACACAATACTAGAGGGCTGCTAACTCTAGGTGTCAGCTATAAACAATCTTCAAACATTTATCAAATTTGAAACAAATGTTTTTAATTGATTTACATATTTCAGAGCTCAGCAAAAATGATTTGTTTTTTTCTGTTGCATGGTAGTTGAGCAATTATTTTCAGTATGTTTTTTTAAATTAACATTTATTTTGCAGACATGCATTAAAAATAAAATTGTTCGAAATTGTTTTTTTGTTCGAAAGTGACTTTCCTCGCTTCATAATGTTATAAAAGATTTCTCTTTCAAATAAATGGTGTTCTTTTGAACTTTCTTCATCAAAGAATATTTAAAATGTGCCATGCTTTCAAAAATATTAAGCAACATAACTGTTTTCTAAAATTAAAATGATTTCTGAAGGATCATGTGCCTCTGAAGACTGGAATAATGATGACTGCTGAAAATTCAGCTTTTCCATAAATTACATATTAAAATATATTCAAACAATATACTGTTTTACATTTTAATTTTTTGGTGATCATAAGAGGCTTCTTTCAAAAACATTAAAAAATCTTATTGACTACAAATTTTGAACAGTAGTGCACATAATATGTATTACAATATATATTAAAAATACATTAATTCAAATTATCATTCATTAATATTTATCTATTGTATTACCGAAAGAAATGCAACAAGCTGCAAACTTTAAACTGCGAACTATGAATAAAATAAAATAAAATAAAATAAATGCCAGCCAGATAACATTTCCTTTGTGACATGTTGGCAGAATTTGCAACATCATCTTTGATGACTAATAAACCATTGCAATTCATCCCGTATACTGCAAACTTGGTAAACACAGACACACACATCCTGAGGTGAAGTAAAGAGGGAGCTAAACATCACACAGGAGCTCTATCTCTGATCCCACTTCGATTCCTGGAAATAGCACTCATTCACTCCCCTGAAGGATGGCTGGAAATTGTGAGTGTCTATGTGTATGTGTGTGTGTGGTGGTTTCAAAGAGGACAGCCGCCAGTCTTATTCACTCAACTACTTGTGATCAGAAATTAGCTTTGGCTGAGAGGGCTGTGCTGAGATTCTCTTTCGGCAATGTTCTGCCTCTGCTCTCTGAGGCTCTTGTCTGAGGAGCTGATGCAGGCTAATCTCTGCTAGCCCTGAGCTACTCGCTAACAATACAGCACCGAGGGAGAAAAGATTACTTACAACTGAACATCTATTACGGAGAAATGATCTATTGATTTGCTGAGGGGTGGAAAACCAGAGGGAGGCAGGGGCTTGATACGTTGGAGAGATTTGCAGAGGAGGCAAGATAGAATTGAGGCAGACATATTCATGAGGCAGAACTGATGCAGAAGTGTTCATGAGGTGAACCTGAAGCGGCAATGCTCACAAAAGAGGTACGCGCTGTCAGAATTGAATTGAGAATCCTTTTAAAATTCCAATTCCTGAATTTGAATTACATTTGAATTGTGGTGCAGTGCCAAACAGGATGCAGAACTGCAGTTCAAATTTGAATGCGAGGAAGAAGAAGAATTTGAAATTCAAAGAAGGTTATAGTCCTTAGATATACTGTAGCTATAGATAGATATGCTTAAGTTGAAGGAAGTTAGTGAAACTAAAACTGAAATAAAAATGAATTTAAACTATATATATATAAAAATGACAAAAGTGCATAACAAAATGACTAAAATGTCAAATCAAAATGAAAACTGAAAATATAAAAATAAAAGACAATTAAAATAGAAACAATTCAAATGTAAATGAAAATATATATATAGCATTTGTATTATTCATAGTACACACAAATTAATATTGCTATAGAAATATTTAAAGGGGTGGTTGACTGCTTTTTTTCTAGGCTTGACTGTGTTTATGGGGTGCAGTCAAACATATGTTCATGCTTAGTTTTTTGAAAATCGCATTATTTTTCACATAATTTACCTCTATTCCACACCTCTCTGTCCCTTCTCTGTTAAACGCCCAGATTATTTCCCGGTTTTATGAAGCCCCTCCCTCAGAAATACATGAAGGGCTCTGATTGGTTAGCCGGTCCAGTGTGTTGTGATTGGCTAAACCGCCTCTACTGCGCGTCTGAACGTCCCACCCCTCAGCTCAGCGGCATGTGCTCCGGTTGTATTGTAAACAATGGCGTCATCTATATTGCTTATCAATTTGAGCCCGAATGAGACGCAGAGGATATTAGTGAAGAGGATCGCGCAGAACCTGTGCAAGCATGGCTTTTAATGGTATGTATTTTTTGGTTCATACTTTTAGATACGCTGTTATTTGTAAGGGCTACTGCTTCTAATAGCTTTTAATATACGGATTTATCCTGATTTAAGCTTTAATACAGCATAATCCCGCACGCGCGTCCATGTATAACGCTTCTCATAGCTATGTGAAAATAAGTGTATAATTGGAACAGTTTGTTGGAGCTGATCTGACGATCTGAATGAGAGAAAGAGAGAGAGAGAGAGAGAGGGAGAGAGAGAGAGAAAGATGCAGTATTAAGAACCGCTGCTTTAATGATTTTGAAACTTGTGAATCCATTAGAATCGATAGAAGACAGAATCGCGATTCATATATGAATAGATTTTTACGTGCACCCCTAGTTTTCTCTTACTCTTCTCTAAAGCAGCTGCAGCATGGCCTCGCCCCTTTGCTGCATGTTCCCCGGGGGCGGGGTTTATCTGGGTCCGTGACGTATCTGACCCGGGAAGTAACTCGTTGTATTCCCTTACCTGTCGTTTTTGTAGGCATTAAACTGCCAGAGTTTTAAAAGACGATATCTCCGTTTGCATTGAACTTTCAGCTTCGTAACTTTGCAGATATTGTTTATGCTCAAACAGCAACATTACACACTAACGTTAAAAAAGTGAAATCGCAATCAACCACCCCTTTAATCATATCTAATCATACCAATTATCTTTTGTAGACCAAGATGGAAGAACACATTACCTCTGTTAAATTTCTTTAAATTGCAATTTAGTAAATTCCTCTTCCTGTCAATCCTATAAAAATTTCAATTCAACTTCCTGTACACTGTTGCCAATTCAGTTCAAATTCACATTCATGAATCAAAAAAAAGAATCCATTTTTCACTTCTGAATTTTGCAAAACTGAGGCAGAATCAAGACAGAAATGAGTCTGAAGCGTCCATGCAGCAGATCAGAGGCAGATGTGTTCATGAGGAAGTAACATACATAATTACAACATACATCCATCCTCACAATGGAAATCGGCTCATCATGAGGCATTCTGACTTAAATATGCACGTCAAAAGCTTTCCATGCACTGTAATATATATAGGCACACACGAAAATGCTCATGAGTTGTCTCTCTTTCATAGACGAAAAGACACCGAACACCTGACACCTCATCATCTCAAAGAGGGAATGAGAGTGAAACATATGGGAGATCTATTTGCATGCCTCACATCTCCCTGACTCACTTAAGAGTCACACTCAGTCTTCAGCTCTGCTCTCCGCTCAGAGGATCACTCAGACTGTGTGTATGAATAATGGACACACATTAAACCCCAGATGTGCAGCAGGAAAGAAAGAATGGAAGATAAAGAGAGAAAAAGAACTGAAGTCGCTGCAGGGGACAGACAACTGAGACACGGGGGGGACAGAATTGAATTATAACTTGCGTGATCGAGGGCTCATCATCGAGGGATGATGGCAGAGCTTCAGATAGACCCGTGTCAAATATCTGTTCCTGGATCAGTGTGCTGATGAGAAGTAATAGTGTGTCTGTGTATGTGCAGCTCTAATACTGCTCGGATCCTCCAATACGCTGTCTCCCTCCTCTGGAAGAGAGCCATGTATGCTGTCAAATGCCAGTACAAGATAACAACAGCATGCATAGGAATATATGAGCCATAATAACACACAATTAATAAAATTCATGCCATACAGTAAAATAAAGATGATGGAATACATAACGGAACATTCCATTTAGTAATGTAAAATATGATAATATTAATATTGGAATATATATATATATTAGTTGAATAAGTTTTTGTATTCTAATAACATAACATTTGTGGTCCTGTAGTTTAAAAAGCAACATGTCCTAGCTTTGATTCCAGGCAAACACAATTGATCAAATATATAACTTAGATGCTTTTATTCAAAAACAACTTGCATTGCGTCAAATGCATAAATCGAAATATTTTAAGACAGACTTCTATGAAAATTAATAGCACACCTCTCATAAAAAAATCCACACGATCTGAGGTTTCATCCACAGCAGAAACACAATTTGAACAAATCTGTTCAATTTAGAAAACTTCAAATCTACATAAACTAATGTATTTTTAACAGCAGAGAACTGCCCGTTTATGAGAGTCCAACTGATGTAACATGTGACCATTAGGGGGCAGTGTTTTCACACATCTATCACACCATGCCTTTCTGTGCATATGGATTTCACAAGTTGATGAGCCAACCATTAACATACTCAGATCATCAGTTCAAACAACATTTGGCTGGCAATTACACTACCAGAAATAAAACTGTGTGTATCTTCCATGTTGACGACAAAAAAGTGGCCAGGGTGCAGCTGAGGTGACAGGCATGAAATGAGCAGGCAACAAAATTTCTGCTCTCGGTGTAGTCTGGCACCAACTGAGCACTCTCTGAAGACATCTTCAGATGTTGTCTACAAAGTTGGAAAGTTGGAGCCAATTCTCCTTGTCAAAGATAGCCTGCCGGGGTGTAGCGCATGGCTTCAATCACAGCCAGATGATGCAATGATGAGTACAGTAATGCTAATCCAAGGGCACAATTGCTTCCATTATCATTACAGTTAATCACTGTGACTAGCAGACTAGTGCAGACAGGGAACTGTCACAGTTAAATGAAAGCTGGGTGTCAAATTGTACAGGTCACTGCAAAAACAACCTTCAACAGAACAAACGTCTGCCTCTGACAGCAGTAACACGAGCGTTCCAACCGAGACGTTCGATCACAGACGTCAGCATTATCCTCACATAGAAAAGCGGAGGAGGATGGTATGACAGTGAATTCTATCTTAGCAGACGATCTGCAATTGCACCTGTGTAAAACTCACTGATGCTAGAGAGAACGACAGGTTGTGAAATAATGCAAATTAGATCTTAATTATGCATTGAGACACATCCATTCTTAAAATATTGACTACAAAATGACTGCGATCAATCGGCTCCAAAGGTCACCGGAAAGAAAGCCAGGAGTAAGCGAGCAATTATTTCAATTTGCTCTGTGGCTCCATCTGCGCATCTACACACTCGAACCACATCCACACAAATGCAGTCTCCTGAGACTTCATTGTGAACCGTGGCAGGATCTCTTCCTTGCACATTCTCTGTCTCTCTCTCTGGGAGTGTTATGATGCTCAGTGATGGACACAAACTTTTAAATCAAACCCCTCCAGGCTGAGGCAACAATTCCAGACCCCTGAATCTGCTCAAAAATCACACTATCCCAGTGTCCTTGCAGCAGCGGACTAGTGCAGACTGAAGCAACACACACTCTCTTCCAGAACGGCACATTTACACACATTACATAACAAGTCCACAATGAGACCCACAACTCAGTTTTGGAGTAAGCACTACACCATTCACTCCCAAGAAATGTCCTTCAATATCTTAAGTTGTCGAAAATATTAACAAAGAAAGGGATATTTAAAAAAATATACTTAGCTGCACTACCGTTCAAATGATGAAAAAAAAAGCACATAGGAATCGATAGGCGGAATCGAAATTTTAATTTGACAAGTATCCAATTCCTGACCTTAAGTATCCGATTCTGGAATTGGAATCGATTTTGGATTCCCCACCCTAAGCGTGACACAATCAGAGCCAATCAAAAGACATTTGATCTTTGAGGATTTTGGACCAATGAGATTTCACAGTGGGCGGGGCTACACAGCACAATGCTACAGATTAGACTTAACTTTACTGTCATTGGCTGAAATATGAAGCTAAACAAAAACTTACCAGCCAACCACAACTGTGAATCATAATACGGTATATAAATAAATAATACTAAAATGCAAAGCAATGGAGTATAAATGTCAGTGCAGTGCAAGCAATCAAAGTAGACCAGAAGACATACTGTAGTATATGTGACACATGACCTCGTAATCGCATTACAGGTAATGGAGCCATCAGGGTGCAAGTGTTTAGTGAATCACGGCATTTTCCAGCACCTAAATTTAATACCAACCCACAGCATAAGAACTAGGGTGCAGAATGAAAACCAGAC
Organism: Tor tambroides; assembly: GCA_021397915.2. Lineage (NCBI taxonomy): Eukaryota > Metazoa > Chordata > Actinopteri > Cypriniformes > Cyprinidae > Tor > Tor tambroides. Next base: position 7,676 of record JAFVLL020011782.1, read on the forward strand.
ATCACAAGACACAATCCTCAGCCTTAAAGACGTAATTAGACACTGACAAATTTAGGCGCATACTTGACACAATAACATTTTTTTTTTTAGAGGAATATGTCGCAAACCAGATTTGACCTCGCTTAAAGCGTCAGAACACAAGCGCTAACTGGCTTTGACAGTAGAACACATTTTTTCGTCCCAGAAAAAGGTCTAAGTTAAATTGCTCTAAATGCTGTCTATTCACCATGTCCCCACAGAAACAGAAACTCTTTATTATGCCATACGTCCTCTACTCCAGCTAGGACAATTAAACCCAAGCTAAACCGGCAGTTTTATAACTGAAGTTTGCGTTTAATTAGAGCAAGACAGAAGGTGAGTATCACAGGTCTCTGATGCTTTCGTAGTACTTCAACCTCTATGAGACTCTGTCTCCACTATTTACTACAGCACCTCGCCTCCCAGCAAGACCCGTGTCTCCTTGGAAACAGAGATTTGGCTGTGATTTGTGTGTATGTGTGTGTGTGTGATGCCTGATGTAGTGGGATACTGCCTGTCCCTTCAGCTCTGCTTGGTGAGACTAGTCAAGCATCTGTAGCGTGTCCACAGGAGCTGATGGAACACATATGCCAAAGACTCCAGCTGTACATGAGAGAAGACGCATCCTCCACATAAGCAAGCGCATACTTGACTTCCTCTCGAAACCAAACGTTTCTGAACGGCTGCTGAAATGCTTTTTGTTGTCACTGGAATTGTCATTCTAGCTATTTTCAAGTTGCTACCAGTAAATTTTACGGTTATGAATAATGATTTTGATACCACAGTAATCAATACAATAACAATAAACATGCTGTCAAATCAGCTATACTGTATCTCTCAAACTTGCAACTAATTCTTATTTCTTGTAACTTTATATCTATATTATTGCTAAATATTGAAAAATTATTTCTCAAAATTGTTACTAAAATCACACAATTGCAACTACTTCTTATAGCTGCGACTTTAGGTCTCTTAATTACGACTATTTCTCATAATTGCAACTTTATGTGTCACAATTTTGACATTTCTAAAGAGTGAAAAATCATTTTTCAAAATTATGACTAAATCTCTCAGCTGCAACCATTTCTCAAATGGCAACTTTTTTCTCGTAATTGCGATTTTATATCCCACAACTGCGTCTCTTTCTCATAACTTTATTTTTCATAATTGTGAATGTAAATCTCACGATTGCAACTATACGGTACATCACAGTTGTGACTATTTCTCTTTTAATACAACTGGAATGCAATTATATCTCAAAATAGCAAATTTAAATCTGGCAATTGTGACTGTTTCTCAATTGTGAGAAAAATATCTTAAAATTACAACAAAACTTTCTATAATTTCAAATTTAAATATCAAAATATCTCTTATTAACATCTCACAATTACAATATTTTTATGTCTCAGCTTTATCTCACTATACATATAGCCTATACGTAAAAGGTATATATGTATACACACACACACACATATATATATATATATATATATACACACACACATATATATAGTAAAAATTAAATTAAAACAACAGCATCAACTTATTTCTCGAATAAATAAACATTGCTTCAAGCCCTTCACTAGCAACAATTTTAAGTTGTGATGTCAAAAGCAGCAGGCAGTGAAAAAAGACAACTCCATTTCAAGCCTGAATATGAAGTAGTTAGTATTGACATACTGTACTGTACCACTGTAATATTATAGTAGTTGGCTCTGCTCTGAGGAGGAATATCAGTAACATTTTAGTTTAGGGACCAATTCTCACAGGTTGCTTATTAGCATGCATATATTGACTGTTAGTAATTATAAAGCACATATTTTTGCCTTATATTATTGTGGGCAGTCGTGGCCTAACGGACAGAGAGTCGTGGGTTCGAGTCTCAGGTCCGGCAGGAATTGTCAGTGGGGGGAGTGAATAATCAGCGCTCTCTCCTCCTTCAATATCACGACTGAGGTGAGACCCTTGAGCAAGGCACCAAACCCCCAACTGCTCCCCGGCCTCCGCAGCATTGGCTGTTCACGGTGTGTGTGTGTGTGTGTGTGTGTGTGTGTTCACTGCTGTGTGTGTGCACTTGGACGGGTTAAATGCAGAGCACAAATTCCGAGTATGAGTCACTTCACTTCATTCTGCATGATCATATTTTAGATACCTTAATCCTACTTCACAACTACCTTACTAACTATTAATAAGCAGAACATAAGGACTATATTGAGGCAAAATTCTCCATTAATAGTTAATACTGAGAACTGGTTCCCAAACTAAAGAGTGACCGGAACTGACCGGTTTGATCTAACTGGCTTGGGTGTCACACTCTCTCTCGCGCTTTCTCTGACAATGATGTTAATGTCATTCCTCTTCCTCTCTCCCTTCAATCCCTCTCTTTCTGTCATCTCCGGTCCACTGAATACTGTACTCCACACTTCCACAGAAGCCTGTCAGGAGGTCTTTAAAACAACTTCGCAATTTGCTTTTCCGTTTGATGGAAAAGGTCGGTCTGAGCTATAGCGCCTTAACCTCCTCTGAAATTCAAGGCCTCCTGTCGAATTTTGCCGTTGACCTTTTGGGGACAATCCAAAATAATGAGGCAAACGTTTTGGAAAAACTTATATTCCATTCCTTTTCAGCCTGAATGCCGCTGCTTCATTTGACGAGCGCCATGGCAGTTCTTATATTGTATTTCCTTACAATGTGTCTTTTTTCATTCTCTTTCAATCATGGTTTCATTCTTCACACCTCATTCAGTGTCTCGCCAATTCAGATTTCGTAATTATTTGAGGCTAAGAAATTATATAGACATTTTAATATTTCACTACAAATATGATGCGTGAGAATGAAGAGTCCTTGGCGACTCAAAACAGAAGGAAGGAGAGAGAAGGAAAGGGAGAGGTTGAGAGGGCTAGAGTGAATGTCAGTAGTCGTGCGAGCTGTACGTGTTTGGACTCATAAGAAAGCAACCAGACAGAGAGAACAGAACTGTAATGATTAATGAGAGAAAGTGTGCCGTCTTCAAGAGATTGGCCACATCGTTTTGATTGAACATGACTTAACTGAAGCATTTGTACAGTTAATGCTAATCCACATAATATCAAGATCTTTGAATGTAGTTGTGACTACATTTACAAAAGACTATTACAGTTGCTCACTACCGGGATTCTACCAAGTAGGACACGTGCCTAGATTAACGTCCTTATACAAATTAAATATGAAAGTGAACATGGCTATGGTCTACTCACAAGTGAGCACTCAGATTGGAGCAATGCATTACTGTTTCTTACTGTAAATGTGACCATCTGGAATACATACTCCTGACATGCATCACTGTATTTTGAATCGAAACGCCACATTGATAACATCCTATCCTATGTAAGATACATAAATGAAATCAAATAATTAATAGATTATAAAGGCCCCCCCCCCCCAAAGTAAATTGTTACTTTTATAACAATTAATTTTAATGAATTTAAATAATATAATTATCATTATAAATATAATTTATATTGGAATTTATAAACTTATTGAAACATGTACCATCTAAAAGCATGTTTCACCAAAAGGAAAGCCAGAGCTCTAAAGAAATGTTTCTCCTCACACAATAATAACGAGGTGGAATAATTGCGTAATCTAACTGATTAAATTCGGCAGTGTGTGAAGTTGCCGTGATTACCATAACTCATTATATTACCTATTTACTTTCGCACCCCTACTGCTTTGGTGAAATTTAGATCAGTTTATTTTGTTTGGCCTGAATGAAATTAACTTATTCAATATACTTTCAAAAGCACAAACCTGGACACACAAACAAAAATCCACAAAGGAAGAGGAAGACTTTATTTGAAATTCTTCGCACTTCTCTTTATACTATTGTACTTTAGCAAATAAAAACTTTTTTGAAACTTCAAGATGCGCCTAAACTCGTGATGGCAAGCCATGAGGATACACAGAAATCAATTTGAACACACAACACTTCAAAGCACTGCTGTTTTGCTAGTCAGTTGTTACAAGAGCCAAGCAAATATCAAAATAAAGCTATGATCAATACTACAACTTGAGTCCACACAATGTTTTTATGCAGTCATGCTCATAAGAAAGAGATTTATGTTGCATACAATATATGAAATAACATTCTACAGCAGTTATATCAGAATAATTGTATAAAACAGATGAACAAATTTCTTTGAGCCCAGATTTTCAGAGCTGTAGGCATGTGCTATAAATGAAAAAAAAAAAAAAAAAAATCACTGCAGAAGATAATTGCTATTGCAAATAATTAAGTTTTTATTCTGAATCTTGACTGCACA
>JAFVLL020011784.1:0-11123 GCA_021397915.2 Tor tambroides
CGAGCAGAGAAACAAGGGGGGCGGGGGAACAATCACGCTGACAACGCGCACGTGGCGAGCTGTCAAAACAACGCTACGCACACAACACCTGAACAGAGACAGCAAAGAACAGGTGATCAGACCCGAGACCCGACAGAATAGTGTCATTAATAAAAATGATATACGCCAGATATTTTATATAGAAATACAGACGTAGTGCAGTTAAGAATTATTATTTATCCTGCTTGAATTTTGTGATTTGTGAAATTTTAGACCTCAGTTCAGTGATTCATCAAACATGTTGATTTGTGAGTCGCACTTTTACATCTGTTACTTTCTGCCCAGTCTAGGATAAGAAGAGTAACATTAAAGCTAATTATGACTAAATAATTCACAATGAAAATACAGTTTGGCTCCATGTTATGAATGGATTCATGTGTTGCTAGAGAAACGGTATATCATTTGCTCGTGTGTGTGCGTGCATAGGTTTTTTCCGCAGTGTTTCCGCTCTCGCTCTCCCTCTCGCTCTTTCTCCGTAATTGATTACAGGTGGAGCTGATTGGGAGGACTGAGCTGGTTGGCGAAGGGAAGGATCGCTGCAGTACTTAAGCCATCCGGTGAAAGGAATCGTTGGTTCCCCGCTCTCTTGGTGTCTTCATTGCGAACATTGTTGTTTCACTATGTAATACGTTCCTGGGGAAAGGATCGTTAACTTAGGCATTTGTTGTCAATCACTGAATTATGTAATAGTTTAGTTGTGATTTATTAGGCTGCTTACGTCCTGGACCTTGTTTCAGTGGAGCTTGGTAGGGGGGTGGGTGCCAGTTTGTTTTGTTTGTTTTCTCTTTGTTTATGTTAGCAGGGAGGTAAGAACTTGTATTTTATTTGACATTTGATTTGTAGGTTAGTTTGTGCATAGTAGTAGTTTTACTTATTGTAATTTACTTTGGCGATTTGCCCCTCCCGAAGCTTATGATGCTCCTTCTGTTTATCTTTATTTAATAAACTTACATTTTACTTGCACTTTAAATAAGTGTCTTGTGTTTGAGAAATTGAGAGTGAGAGCCGGGACCCTAGGGATCTTTCTTAGATGGATCCCTGTTAATTGTTGTGAATCAATTTATTTTTCTCTTTGAGTAGGGGTATAATTTGTAGTTCGTAACATTTCAACATAAATCACAGAAATAAAATATGACAGGATTTATTATTATATGGAAGTGTAAAATGACTCGAGTAGCCAAAGCCAAAATAACAAACAAAATTACCTCTAACTACTGAAGGAGTCACTGTAAACTTACCTGAAAAAAATAAAATAAACAAAGATAGTTCCCTGACTCCCTCTTTACTTAAGAGAGGAGAAAACAACATCAAAAGAAAATGGCAGCCACTCCCTAGAACGTCCAATTACACTATATACAATATTCAAGAAGAAAACATGAAAGCTAAAGATCAGCATTGACAACAACTCAGGTTTGACATAAATTGAAAAACCTTAGCCTTCAGGTCAACCTGGGATACATTACAAACCAGCAATCAAAATGTTATTCTCTGTCATAAGTTGGGCTGGGTATCGAGTTTGATACTTTTTAGGCTTTGATACCATCGAGAATCGAAATGCGTCTCGTCGTTAGGTACCAAACTTCGATACCTAAGGGGTTAATCTTATCAACGTCAGTGAGCCAATAAACCTGGAGCACTAGGTGTGTTCGACTAGAAGCGACACGGTGCAGATCGATCAGTGTTAGACATCTGCGAGAGCGATTTGAAAGCATACGGAGCAGTCTGCTCTATATAGCTCTCGTGGGATTGTAATACACCAATCGGTCTGCTCAGTCGAACACACCTACTAGTTTACACCAGTTTCACTCAGAGATGTGGCTCACACGTGAGGCTGTAGTGTGAATGCGTCCCAGCCCCCTTAGATCTAAGGCTATGTTTACACTGGTGCGTTTTTGTTTTAAAATGAAAACAATCCTCATCACACTGGTGTTTCCACTGCGTTTCAAGCCAGCTTTATCTCCGACAAGCGACAGACCGGAAGTCATTCATTTCCAATGGAGAGTAGTGTGGGAGCTGCGTGGAGTTCTGATCATATGCAGATGTCCGTTCATATTACACGACCGAAAGCGCGTTACGTGACCATTCATGCATACTGTAGCATCATGCTACATGAGATAATATATAAGATTTATATCCCACTTTTACTCAAAACTTACTTTAAACCACCATCGAGTAATAATTTCTGATTGCCGTCCAATGTGTGTTTTGGCCAAGTATTGTTGCTGAAATATGTTATAACCTCTGGGTCAGAACAGCGATCATGGAAGAGAGAACACAGGCAGACAGCGCTGGAAGCTGCTAATGCTCATCAGTAAATCAGTGGAAAATGAATAGAAATGATGATTCTGTCTGAGCTATGTGTTTTAAAATGAACAAGCACTAGTGTAAATGTAGCCTAACAGATGTGTAAACTGAAGACTATTTGAGATTTATTAAAACTATTTTCACTGATTTATTGTGTTGGTTGCAATTTGTTCCTTTGTGCAGAGGCTCAGGAGATGAGTCTTTGAGTCTGTGAACATCAACAAGCTGAAAAATGAAATATTTTTTCTTTCTTTTTTAGATAATGTAATCTTGTTTAAAATTGATTTCATAAAATTGGTATCGAAAAAAGTATCGTTCACGAACCGGTATCAAAGTCAAGATATCGGTATCGAAAATTTTTGAACGATACCCAGCCCTAGTCATAAGGGTGTTTTAGTACATCAGTGGCCATTTTATTCAGCCATTTGTGAATGTCCTGGATAATATATGGGGATTTAGGAAAGAGGTGTTAATATCCAGATTAAGACTCAGACATTCAGCCTTTAATGATATTATTGTTTCTGATGGGTAAACTCAACTCATCATAAGCTCAATGCTGTTATTGTGGAGTGATGGAAACAGCTGAACACATTATTATGCAGTGCAGTCAATTCCCAGGTAAGGGAAGTAATGATAAATATTAATACATATCTCAAAATTAAGAGTTTCAGGTAATAGGACTGAACACGCAGCAGCACAGACCACCTTATGTGGGGATTTTCAGTGACAAATTTTGCAAGTCATCATTGCAGTCAATGCAATTTGAATCCCTTCAGTAGATAGGCATTTTATTTGTACTTTCTCTAAAGTATTTACTTATAAACTGATCTGATCTGAGAGAGTGAAGAGTGTACCATTGTTCTCTACAGGTTGAGTGATTGTGGCATCACAGATGAAGGTTGTGCTGCTCTGGCTTCAGCTCTGAGAATAAACCCCTCACACCTGACAGAACTGAATCTGTCTAGGGATAAAGTACAAGATGTAGGAGTGAAGCTTCTCTGTGCTGTACTGGAGGATCCTCAGTGTAAACTGGAGACACTGTGGTAAGATCATCTCTCTGATAGTCACACGTGTTTGTCCTCAGTAAGACATGTCCTTTAATGTAAGTTCTAAGACTAAAATCTCCGTCAATCTCCATTGATCTCCATCACATCACATGACCTGCTGCTCCTGTTTTTGACCCACCAAACAGTTATTGGAGCTTAAGTTGATTCTGCTAGTTTGATAAATACTGAACTTTCAGGTGAACATTAATGTGTAAAATAGTGAGTAAAAGCCTCTGTGACTTACAGCATTGTGACTTGTTTAACCTCCCTTAGCATCTTGGGCAAGTGTTACAAAGTGACACTCTTAAATATAGTAGAATGGATATACTGCATAGAAACACACACGGTCCCCTCCATAAGTATTGGAACAGTAAAGACAAAATTGCTCTGTTGGCTGTGGATTCAAGACATTTGCAAATATGATTAAAAGATGAATATGAGACAAAACTACAGAATGTCACATTTTTTTTATTAGCCGTTTCAACACATACATGTTTTACCAAATAAAAAGAACAGCACTTTTAGAGTTCATCCCACTAATTGATGTGAGAATAAGTGTAGGAGCCATATTATTGTTTATATTGAATTTATTTAAAGTATTCTTTTATTTACTATTTTCGAATTAACTATTGCTTTGTATGGCTATCTTGTGTTTTTTGTGTGTACGAGTCCTCTGTAGGAGGTGGGGACTAGGTGGCGCCATCGGCATATACTGGCGTCATGTCGGAGCGCCAGCGGGAAGCGTCGTGAGCGGATAATGTCTTTGACCGCGCTCACAGGAGATGGCGTGCACACAAGAAAGAGCAGAGCCGAGCCAAGCCCAGCCATTAACTTTGTTGTTTATGGACTAAATTGATTTACATTTGTTTTAAGTGTCAAAAGCAGAATAAAGAAAAGATGCACTTTCGACAACTTTGTGGATTCTTTGGAAAAGAGGAAGCACGCGTCAAACACTGTTCAATGGCGTTTCCCATGCGGTAAACTAAAGGAGTTTTTGCCGCTAAAAAGTCAAAGACATTCCGTGAAGTCTTATTGGATATCGGATCATTACGACTTGAATTCGAACGAGAAGTGGAACTTCGGATAAATTGTGGCGCAAGAGCATCATCGTCTGTTCATCGTTCACATCAAAGGAATGTCAATAAAGCTACGATTGAGGTATGCACTTTAAGTATTTAAAGCTGAATGAAGCCTTGATGAAAAGACTGTTTTAATGGACTGTTATTGTGTTAAACTTCCCGATGTTGGCTAAGCAACGAGATTTTAAAGAGATATATCAGTGTGAACATGTATTATTGTCTTTAAATATTCCACGTCATTGTTAAAGTGTAATCAAATTAAAATGGACGAGTCGGATGCAGAAGCAACTGAGAAAGTGGAGATGGAAAGCCTAAGTGAAGATGTAGCAAGGCTGCGTTCGTCCAGATCAGCAAAACTGTCACATGTTACCAGACGCTTGAAAATTGTGAATTCTTTAATGGTTGACAAAGACTATCTGGAGGAAGTTAAAGGCAATATGATTAAGTTTAATGAACAATTAAAAGATTTCAAGGCCCTGCATTAAATGTATGTAGAAATGTTGGGGGAAGAAGATAAAAATGAGGATATCAGAGTGTGGTATGAGCCCAGAATTGTACAAATAAACAATTTTCTAGCAGATGTGTCAAAATGGATCACCACTGTAGAAAATTCAGAGACTGTGAACCTGCCTGGTGATGCCTCCAAACAACGGAGATGCAACCAAACAACGGAGATGATGGCGATCGTAGGTCTGTATGCAGCAGCAGTTCGAAAAGTTCAAGTAGATTAAGTAGCAAATCAACCAGCTCTGTCCGTATTCAAGAAGAAACAAAAAGGGCAGCATTATTAGTCAAGGCTGCTACTCCACAAAAAAGGCATGAGTTAGAGGAACACCAAGAGTTGTTAAGAAAAAGGGTGGAAGCTTTAGAAATTCAAGGTGAATTAGAAGCTGCTGCAGCAAAGATCACTTATCTAAAAAATGCAGAAACCGCAATGAATAATCTTCAAGCAGATTCAAGAGAAGATGTGAGTGTACAATTTGAGGATACGGGTGATGTCTTGCACTCTGAGGATAAAGATGCAGAGGATGTTAAACTAAAAGGTGTATGTGTTCAAAGTATCATTCCAAATTATGCTCCTCATTTTAAAGACCTGACAAAACCACGCGTTCAAGTAAAAAGTGAGAAGTCCACAGTCTTGTCTACAAGTCAGCAGCCATATGCAGACCAAGACAACAAGATTGCTAAAGTTATCGAAAATCAAAATGAGTTAACTAAAATCCTGGTGAAGCAGCACATTCTGTCAACTTTGCCTAAGGTTGATATTCCTGTTTTTAATGGAGAAATCCTGCAATATACATCATTTATTCACTCTTTTGAACACATGGTAGAGAGAAAGACTGAGAACAATCAAGACCGCTTGCAGCTTCTTATTCAGTACACCAGAGGCCAAGCTCAAAGACTTGTCAAAAGCTGTGAATATATGTCCCCATCTAAATGCTATAAAACTGCTAAAAAGCTGCTTAAAGAAAATTTTGGAAATGAGTATAATATATCATGTGCTTATATGGAAAGGGCAAATTCCTGGCCGGCGATTAAACCTGAAGATTCAAAGGCACTGCAGGATTTTGCTATGTTCCTTAGAGCTTGTGGCACTGCTATGTCAGATATGGATTATATGGAGGAATTCAATGCGATCTTTAACATGAGAAACATCGTACTTAAACTTCCATTCAAGCTAAGGGAGAAATGGCGCACGGTTGTGTATGAGTTGCAAGAGCAACGTGGATGCAGAGTAAAAATGTTGGATTTAATTGCGTTTATTGAGAAACAAGCACGCATTGCGGCTGATCCAGCATTTGGTGACATACAAGGTGCTCCTAATGTGAGAGGAAAGACAAAGGCTCCTGTTAAGCTAGAAACAACCAAAGTGTTTGGAAGTAGTTTTGTCACTGATATCACTAGCATCCCTAAAACATCCAAGCCAGAGGGTATCTGTTTATTTTGCAACTGTAAACATTCTTTGGAAATGTGTAAACCATTTATGAAGAAAACCCACAGAGAAAGGCTAACCTTCTTAAAGGAAAAGGGTGTTTGCTTCGGGTGCCTCACCGCTGGTCATGTAAGGAATGCAAGAATCGTCTCATTTGCAAGATGTGCAATCAATCACACCCTAGTGTTTTGCACATCGAACAGCAAGTTAAAAGGGAAAAGCAGGTAGAAAATCAAAATGATGCAATAGGTAATGCATTGGTGTCCCCAAAAGCTTGTGGGCATATTGGGGCCGGTGATCAAAAATGCATTCTTTCCATTGTTCCTGTCAAAGTTAAGGCTGCAAAGGGCAGTAAAGTGCTTGAGGTGTATTCTCTTTTGGATCCAGGGTCCTCTGCTACCTTCTGCACCGAAAGACTTATGTCTCAGCTCAACATCAAAGGACGCAAAACTAGTATCCTATTGCCCACCATGACACAGGAAAGATCTGTTCCCACCAGTATTATTTCCGGTTTGGAAGTTTCTGCATTGAATGACAACAAATTCTTGCCTTTACCTGATGTCTTCACACAGAAAGAAATGCCTGTCACAACAGACAACATTCCCAGACCTGAAGAACTATCTCAGTGGCCATATCTAAAGAATGTTCAACTTCCTTATATACATGCAAATGTAGAGTTGCTGATTGGCACAAATGCCCCAAGGGTAATGGAACCGTGGGAGATTGTTAACTCTCAGGATGATGGTCCATATGCAGTAAAAACCCTACTAGGATAGGTAGTAAATGGACCCTTGAGAGGTGGTCAAACGACAGGGAATGCTGAAACATCTGTCTATGTGAACAGAATTTCAGTGGCAAACTTAGAAAAGCTACTAATTTCACAATACAACCAAGAGTTCAGTGAAGCAACTTCAGAAGAGAAGAAGGAACTCTCAATGGAAGACAAGAAATTCCTAAAGATAGTAAATGAATCTGCAGTTCTACAGAACAATCATTACAGTCTAAAGTTGCCATTTAAAGAAGAATGTTCTATGATGCCTAACAATCGCCAGATTGCAGAGCAGCATCTCCTCAGTCTCAAAAGGAAATTTAAAAGTAGTGAACAGTACAAGCAGGAATATATAAAATTCATGAATGAAATTCTTGAGAGAAACTATGCTGAGGAAGTCCCACCAAAAGAATTAAAGCCAGCAGAGGGGTCCACTTGGTACATTCCTCACCATGGCGTGTACCACCCTAAAAAGAAAACCCTAAGGGTGGTATTTGATTGTGGAACAACATACAAGGGTACCTCTCTGAATTAAGAACTTCTGCAAGGTCCAGACTTAACCAGTCCACTTATAGGAGTTTTGTTAAGGTTTCGTCAAGAGCTCATTGGAATTATGGCAGATATAAAGTCCATGTTTCATCAGGTCAGAGTAGCAAATTCTGATGTAAACTACTTGCGTTTTTTATGGTGGCCTCAAGATGACTTCACTCAGAACCCAAAAGAATATCGCATGTTGGTGCACATCTTTGGAGCAGTGTCCTCACCGAGTTGCGCAAACTTTGCACTACAAAGGACAGCAGATGACAATGAACTGCTCTATCATCCCCAAGTAGTTAATACCATCAGAGAGAATTTTTACATGGATGATTGTGTTAAATCTGTGGCTACAGAAGCTGAAGCAGTGCAGCTAGTGAAAGATCTTACATCCTTGTGCAACAAAGGAGGTTTGAGCTTACTAAATGGATCAGCAACAGTCGCACTGTCATTGCTTCCATACCTGATGAACAAAGAGCAAAAGAAATCCGAACACTGGATTTGGACAAAGATCATCTCCCTACAGAAAGAGCTCTTGTGTGTAAATTCTGACCAATTTCAGTTCAACATCACAATCAAATTAAAGCCACACACTCGAAGAGGCATTCTATCTGTGTCAAGTTCTATCTTTGATCCATTTGGATTTCTTGCACCTTTTATCCTTTCAGCAAAACAAATTCTTCAAGAGCTATGCAAGAAAGGCTATGGATGGGATGAACCATTGCCACATGCTGTAACCCAGCAATGGACTGAATGGATTAATGGTTTGGAAAAGATCAAGCGTTTCAGTGTTGCACGTTGTATCAAACCAAAGGATTTTGGAATAACTATAAAGGCACAATTGCACCACTTTGCCGATGCCAGTGAGAGTGGCTATGGCTCAGTCAGTTATCTTAGACTGACAAATGAGAAGGATATGGTACATGTTGCTTTTCTGATTGGAAAATCTAGAGTCCTTCCTCTAAAACAGATGACTGTGCCTAGACTGGAACTGGCAGCAGTAGTACTTATGGTAAAAATTGATAAATTGCTCAGAAAAGAACTGCAACTTTCCCTAGAACCATCCATGTTCTGGACTGATAGCCAATCAGTGCTTAAGTACATTGGAAATGACCACACAAGGTTCAAAACCTATGTTGCCAACAGAGTTTCTCTTATAAGAGAAAACACCAATCGTTCTCAATGGAGATATGTGAGTACCAAAAGTAATCCCGCAGATGAAGCATCAAGAGGAATGAATGCTGAGAAATTTCTGGAATGTAGTCAATGGCTTCATGGCCCAGAATTTCTGTGGTATACTGAAGAAAGTTGGCCTAAACAAGAGTCAGTGAATTCCTACTTTTTGTCAAAAGATGATCCGGAAGTAAAAAGGGAGATTGTGTCCTATGTTACTGTTCTAAAAGAGACAGAAACGCCAACAAGTCACCTGATCTCTTATTTTTCAAATTGGATGAAGCTGTTGAAAGCTGTAGCCTGGTATCTCAGATTGAGAAACATATTATCACTGATGGTTAAGAAAAGAAAAGAGCCAGCATCAAACATTGACAGTCCTCATGGTCATTACCAGCTGAAACTTTTCAAAACACAGCGCCTAACTGTAGAAGAATTGGCTCATGCAGAAAAGGCTGTTATCATATATACTCAAAGAACATCATTTCCAGCTGAAATGACAACATTGGAAACAAAATCTTCTAGTGTTCAAAGGAAAAGTTCCCTTTTTTTCGGCTGGATCCCATGCTTAATGACGGTATCCTGAGAGTTGGTTGACGGCTACACAAATTAGCAATGCCAGAGGAAACAAAACATCAAGTCATTCTGCCTAAAGATGCTCACATTTCAACACTTTTGCTAAGGCATGCACATGAGCAGTCTGGTCACAGTGGTAGAAATTACATCTTGTCCCAGCTTCGTAAAAAATACTGGATTATAAAGGGTAATTCTGCAGCACGAACGATAATTTCCAAGTGTGTGATCTGTCGGCGTGTAAAAGGCAGAACGGTTGAGCAGAAAATGGCAGATTTGCCATTGGAGAGAATCCTACCAGACCTTCCAGCTTTCACTAATGTTGGATTAGATTACTTCGGCCCAATTGAGGTGAAAAGAGGAAGAGGCTACGTGAAAAGGTATGGCGTAATATTTACTTGCATGTCCAGCAGAGCCGTTCATTTAGAAGTAGCAAACTCATTAGAAACCGACTCTTGCATACATGCCCTATGAAGATTTATTTGCAGAAGAGGACAAGTTAAACATATCAGATCCGATAATGGAACAAATCTAGTGGGCGCTCAGAAGGAACTTAAAAAAGCTCTTAGTGATTTAGATAAAGATCGAGTTCAGGATAGTCTGCTCAAACATGGAATTCAGTGGAGTTTTAACCCTCCTGCTGCATCGCATCACAGCGGTGTCTGGGAGCGACTAATCAGATATGCACGGCAAATACTTAACTCTATCCTCTATCAGCAGAATGTTGATGAAGAAGGTCTTCATACCATCTTTTGTGAAGTGGAGGCAATTTTGAACAACAGACCACTTTGTACTGTGTCCTCTGATCCTCATGACATAGAACCACTGACTCCAAATCACATCCTTCTCTTGAAATCGCAACCTATTCTACCTCCAGGAATATTCTCACAGTCGGATTCTTATGCCAGACGACGTTGGAAACAAGTTCAATATTTGGCCGACTTATTCTGGCATAGATGGACAAAGGAATACCTTATGGTATTACAAGAACGGCAAAAATTGGTAAAAATAAGAAGAAACATTAAACCTGGAGACGTTGTTATGGTGGTCGACCCCAATGCTCCTCGAGGTTCGTGGATTCTGGGAAAAGTACTTACAGTTGAACCAGATAAGAAAGGACTAGTACATTCTGTAACTCTCAAGACTAAAACTTCAACCATTAAGAGACTTGTTACTAAGCTATGCTTAATCTTAGAAGAAGAAAATAAAGCTCTACATTAAGATAATTTAATTTTTCGTATTTTTGTTGTTTATTGGCTCCTTTTCTTTTACAAATTAATTGTTTAAGTTATATAAAACAATTAGGGGCCGGTATGTAGGAGCCATATTATTGTTTATATTGAATTTAAAGTATTCTTTTATTTACTATTTTCGAATTAAGTATTGCTTTGTATGGCTATCTTGTGTTTTTTGTGTGTACGAGTCCTCTATAGGAGGTGGGGACTAGGTGGCGCTATCAGCATATATTGGCGTTATGTCGGAGAGCCAGGTGGAAGCGTCGTGAGCGGATAATGTCTTTGACCGCGCTCACAGGAGATGGCGTGCACGCAAGAAAGAGCAGAGCCAAGCCCAGCCATTAAGTTTGTTGTTTATGGACTAAATTGATTTACATTTGTTTTAAGTGTCAAAAGCCGAATAAAGAAAAGATGCACTTTCGACAACTTTGTGGATTCTTT
>JAFVLL020011785.1:0-47403 GCA_021397915.2 Tor tambroides
CCTTTAAAGTTGTCCAAATGAAGTTCTTAGCAATGCATATCACTAATCAAAAATTAAGTTTTGATATATTTACGGTAGGAAATTTACAAAATATCTTCATGGAACATGATCTTAATATCCTAACGATTTTTGGCATAAAAGAGAACTCAATCATTTTGACCCATACAATGTATTGTTGCTTATTGCTACAAATATAACCGTGCTAATTATGACTGCTTTTGTGCTCCAGGGTCACATATTTATTTCGGTTCTCAGCTTATTCCTAAAGTGTTGTGTAGTTTGGTTTTATTACCTGTAGAAAACACCACGTTTTTAGAGATGAGTTTGTAGTCCACTATGGAGAACTGAGGAAGCTCTATTCTTTCCACCCCGGTCACTGCATGGTCGCCTCCTCGCCAGTAAAACTCAATATCATCTGTGGTGTAGCCGTCTGAGGGAGAAACAGACAATATTATTATTGTGATTGAGGTCTCATTTGTCTGAAGTCTTGGCATGACCATTTTAATCGAAACTGAAATTGCAAAAATAGATCAATAAAATAATAATGTCCCTTAATTCAAATTATAGGCAACCAAAATGGCTATTACCGCCACTGCGAGTCTATATATATATATATATATATATATATTAATCACATTTTAAAGCATGCATAAATGCTATCAAACCCTAATAATTGCTATCAAATTAATAAAATCAAAGGTCATGTATTGGCCATATCCTGACATGTTATTGCATAATTAATACATAAATAAAACAGCTTACTGCCTCAGTTTATAACAATCTGCATAATCTTGCAATTTGCAGTCCATTACACAAATGAACACACACTTGCACAGCTAACTTAAGCTGATTAGTTAGTGACCCAAAAAAGCAAGATGTTTATGAAGCAGCTGTGATGTTGTCTGGACAGATGCAAATGCAAACTAATTCTTGAATTATAAGAAATGAGCACTCTTACTTGTTCTTAAATGGCTGGAAAAATGAAAACTTTGTCAGGTTATAAACAGTCAGCTAAAGCAAACTACAAAAAAGCCACAGCAGCTAACAGCTTCTTTATAAACCTTGCATATTCATAATTTAAAATGTTAAATTTTTCAAAGCGTGCCAAGATGTGAAGAATTCCAAATGATGAAAAGTGCAATCAAGTTCATCTGTGAACATTTACTACATCTGAGAAGAGCTCTGAAATGGATTTGCACTGATATGATATAATAACAACAGAGGAACGTGTTTGTGCCACATGTTTTCATTTATTTTTTGTGGACCTGAGGTCAAGCTGAACCTGTGTTATTAGAGAGCGGAGGATAAGTGCATGCAAGCCTTGGGTCAAACTCATTGTCAAGTCAAATCATACAGCAGTCCGTTTCTGACCTCAGCTGCAGAAAAAAGCCTTCATAAATATTCAAGCGCAACATGAGATATTTTGTTTGCTTCAGTGCTCTCTGTGCTGAAACTGACAGAAACACGAACAGCAGCCCATCAATGATTGAGAAACATCGTATTGTATCGTGGCAAACGGCGCTCTGCGTCAGACCAGAAAACTCTCTCGGCCTTGCATAATCCACTCGTGGACGATCCTCCAGTTATCAGACTGAAGGCCCAAACACAAGAGAATACTAGATCAGAGAGAAAGATCCACAGCAGGAGAACGAGAGAGGAGTAAACGGAAGCACAGCGTTCCCACGTAAACACCCCAGCTACAAAAGATTACAAAAAAGCAAGTTGTATCATCAAAAGAACCACATTTTTGAAAAAGCAATTGTATTTTACCCAGCACACAAGACTTTAACCTTGAAAAATGAGTTAACCACTGACTGTGCATATGCGTAACATAAAAACATACACCAGACCAGTGGTGTTCGCCAAGTGTTGTTGTTCTCCGAGGGCTTGTGAGTGCATGAATACATTGACATTGTGTGGCTCCATTTATAAGAAAGTAATGCATTTACCCAATTATAAAAAAAAAATCGGTAACACTTTAGTTTAGGCACCAATTCTCACCCTTAACTAGTTTAGTTTATTAGCATGCATATTACTAGCATATTGGCTGGTTATTTGTACTTATAAAGCACATATTAATGCCTTATTCTGCAATATCATATTTTAGATCATTCAAACCTTTAATTCAAAGTGTGTCCAAAATTTATTGATTTTATTAGCCCTCATGTCTTTCAAGCCCATAGGGCTTGGGAAAAAAAAAAAAAAAAGTAAAAATAAAGGAATAAATTGATCCAAGAAACTGCTTTGTGAAATGTTTGTATTGATGATCCATTAATTGTGTCCAGTCATTAATTACAGTAATTACCTGAAGCTCCAGACTGAGCTTTCATTGCATCACTCTTTTGTGTTCAATGATCACTACATCACATAAACATGACATCATATTGTTTTGCAGGGAATAATGGCATTTGTGTGGTTGGTTGGGCCATTCAAAGCCACTTAACTCCATTGTTTCTATGTCATTGAGCCTGACTTAGCAAATTAGCTTTGCTAACATTCCTGTCAGGGCTCTTACATCACTGCATTTGAACCGCTCCGCTAGCTGTGAACCACGTGCACAGGAGCTCCAGCATGAGGAGAAGGAAGAACAATGGTCTTCAGCTAATTCTATAGTCATCTCTTACAAAATCGAGTAAACTTTGTTTTGAGTATTAGACAGCTTCTTAACTGAAACACAGCATCTTAAATGGCTGATTTGGAAGGTTGTAACTTCCTTTCTAGCTTTGTTACTTTTAATAGGAAACAAAGTCTGTTTTCTTTTTGTTTTTTTGTTTTTTTTTAAATCACGCACCTTGGTTTTTGGTTCGGTTCAGTTCAGTTCTGACAGCTTGGCACATCAGAGCATTTACAATTATTCTATGCTTAGGTGCCAGGAACAGAAAGCATTTAAAGAGAGGAAAAAAAGGCTCATTTTTATTGCAATGCTTTATTTTACTTAAAAGCAAAATAAAATTTCACTTGCACACATTCCTAGTGTACTTTATACTATACAATAAATAGACAGGAGTAGGGATGCACCAATCTTAGTTTTTCATAGCTGATTCCAGTTGCCTATTTTTATTGAGTTTTTAAGTAAGAGACAAGAAATAATTAAAATTTAAGTAGCCTACATGAACAAGATTTTTATTAGCTCTATTACAGACCATATAAAATTAGAGGCAACCCTGGCAATTTAATTACGATGTAGATTAAATCGGTTCAAGAACTCATTTATTCCTTCTGCAATTAAACTATTAAATAACATTGTTATTTATTTATTTTTTTTTTTACTACTATTTGTTTTACGTGATGTGGTGGTTGTATTTCTGAGTACAAGACAAATTTTCCTCAGGGACAAAAGTATACTTTAACCTTAACAATCCAATCAAAGATGCTACACACATGTAGAATGAGTAGTTTGTGATTTCAATTAGATTGTATTATTTCAAAATTTGAAGAAAAAAACCTGAATGGGCTGTCTATGTGTTTGTGAAATTATGCTAAATAAAACATAAATGCACTAAACTAAAACAGCAGACAGGGTTCATGAGATGCAAATTCACTGTCTGCCAGCAGGTGGTGCTTATGGAACAGCAGCGATACAGCATTTCAGTGGATACTGCTGTAAACAAAGCAGCGCTATGGTTATAAACCAGGGTTGGGGAACGTTGATCCTGGAGGGCCGGTGTCCCTGCAGAGTTTAGCTCCAAACCTAATCAAACACACCTGAAGCAATTAATCAAGGTCTTCAGGATGCAGTTAGGTATTTTTTTTTCAGGGTTTTTCAGGGTTGGAGATAAACTCTGCAGGAGAGTGGCCCTCCAGGATCAACGTTCCCCACCCCTGTTATAAACATTACTTTAATATGCATTATACAGAGACAAGATGAAAAGAAAATAGCATCTAAACTTTTCTGAAGACAGTCAGTTCCACTCAATATATTCACATAAACCACCCACTCCTAATTCAATATTGAGGATTTTCTTGCAGTATTTCGCACACCGTGAATGATTGCAATGCAGTTTGTGCAATTCTGGAACAGAGATTGGCTGAAAATAAAATAAAAAAAAATAAATAAAATACACAAATGGTGTCTCAAAGATCACTGCGGTACAGCGTGTACAACATGTTTACATGAATTAAAATGTTTCTGTTAAAAAAAATAAAAATAGTACACAAAAACGTATCTGCACTAAACCAATGTTTCATAATTAATGAAGTTTTCAAATCTACCTGACCTAAATATTTACGTGAAAATAAATAGTACAGTAATAATAATGACGGCATCTTAGCAGAGCTTTGGAACAGAGTATAATGCCTGACATTGCTGCCTGGTTAGGCAGCTCAAAAAAGTTTTAAAACAGTGTCTCTGACTCTTACTTATTTCAAGACTTGTAATTTCAGAAAACAGTCATGCTGTGAAATTTGCTTAAATTTCTTATGCTTGCATGAGGACAAATGTTCTGAAAATTGCCTCCCATGAAAGCATTATGGAAATTAATAAGGATTAAAAAATAAATAACCTGCAGTTAGGATGCACTTCAATAGTGTCTGAACTGCATGGCAGCTCTTAATAAGGGCTGGTCTGCCTAAAAAAGAAAGAAAAAGAGATAAAACATTCACCCTGAGTGTCGAGGTGGAACCGGAGGGGCTAACGGCCCTCCAGTTAAATATCTTCCGATTCTTCTTCATATGCATGTTATGGAATCGCCTGCTAGCACATTCAACAAAAAAAAGAAAAACACGTCTAGATGGGGAATGTCTCCAGCAGTGCATGTGTGCCTCTACAGAAATGCTTGATCCAGATGGTTCAAAGCTTCTTTAATCCTATTTCTAGTGTGCAATTAAAAGTGTCCCTTAATTTGCACATGGTATATCATCTCCTTAACTTTGCACAAACACAGCGCAGGAGAATCTGAAACAAGACACCTATACAAGCAAACCTCTTTATACGGCAGAGGAGATATGCATTTGCAGAATTGCTTCTGACGGCTGCCGGCTCTGTGTGCTGTGCTTCGGCAGTGCAGAAAATTTGAGTAATATGCAGAGGCCTGGTAAGACGAGATTAGGCCATCAAAAGTAAAATAAAAGTCAAACACTATGTTAAGTCACCTCTATGGAAAAGACATGCTTTCCTTATTCCCTATATATATTTGTAAAGTATATTTTGTAAACAAAAATATTACTTTGAGATCAACCTCGACACTCTGCAGCTGCTTTCTTCTTAGAACTCAAACATGTGCAATTCATTTTATGTGATAAGCATGGATAAATGAGCATAAGATAAAGTACACTCAACCAGTCATCAAAAAATGTGAAAAAATTACACTGATTTTACAATTTCAGACGTAAAAAAAGATTTGAGGCCTGATTACAAACATTGATTACTTTCAAGCTTTTAAGGAATAGGGAACACATTCACTATTAACTCTGATTTTTCCATCAATAAACTCCTAATTTGCTGCTCATTAATAGTAGGTCTAAAATATGGTCATGCAGAATAAGACATTAAAATGTGCTTTATAAGTACCAATAAACAGCCAGTATGCTAAACAGCTAGTTAACAGTGAGAATTGGTCCTTAATATCAAGTGTTACTACTTCTACAATAGTTGAAGTGTTAAAAAAAATTAAAAATGCCTGAAAATGTACTCCAAATTGAGTTTGTTTCTTCATCAGATTTGGAGAAATGTGTCATTGCATCAGTGTCTCATCAATGGATCCTCTGCAGTGAATGGGTGCCGTCAGAATGATAGCCAAACAGCTGATAAAAACATCACAATAATCCACAAGTAATCCACACCACTCCAGTCCATCAGTTAATGTCTTGAGAAACCAAAAGCTGCATGTTTGTAAGAAACAAATCCATTTTCAAACAGTTGTTTCCGGCTAAAATACCAGTTCATAATACATAATAACGCTTCCTCCAATGCTAAATTCTTTTAACAGGTCAGTACACAACCATGCACATGTTATCTCTGGTGTAGATGCTTGATATATTTATATCAAACTTGACAACAAGAAGGCTTGTAATGAGATGAGTTTGCCGGGACGCTCTTTACCAACATTGTCTCCAATTAAGCTGATATCTGCAGACAAGCCAAATGAACAGAGAGGCAGCAGTTCTCAATGAGGAGCTTAACCTGTCTGTGTCTTGTCTGGCCTCAGTCTGCCATCAGTCTGAGTAACGATCAGCGCCTGGCAGAATGACACTTCACACACTTCATATTGATCCCTCAACCCAAACTCTTGAACATCTACAGTATAAAGGCCACGAAGCACATGCATCTTATATTAAATTTCAAGTTAATTTCACTTTAGCCTGCAATGCATAATGGCAATTATACTGTCTTATAATACAAGTTTTATCATTTTTCTTTATTAAGAAATATTAGGAAATATTATTTTGTAAATGTAGTGGATTCTCTTACTGAGTACTAATTTCTAAGCAATAAAGATGACACATTTTTTGCCATTAGCCTGAAGCAGTCCACTGCTAGCCTTTCAATTACAAGTGTGTTTTATTCACTGATGAAATTTCATAAATGTTAAGTGTCCATTTTTTTTCTCTGTTAGACGGTATAAAGAAATGGGCTTTTCAGCCTTGTTCTTTGTTTTCTGATGAACAGTGTTTGTG
This sequence comes from Tor tambroides, assembly GCA_021397915.2. NCBI lineage: Eukaryota > Metazoa > Chordata > Actinopteri > Cypriniformes > Cyprinidae > Tor > Tor tambroides. The sequence goes on from JAFVLL020011785.1 coordinate 6,616, forward strand.
TGTGGGCTGATGCTCAATTTTACTCTTTAAACATCACACAGAATAGAAAGTAACAGTTGAATGAATGCATTAATTGTGTTAAAGATAATTAATCATACTTAAATGATCCCAAACATGAACCTGTTAACTTTGGCAGCCATTCTACTTGCAATATTATATATATAAACTTATCTATCTATCTATCTATCTATCTATCTATCTATCTATCTATCTATCGAAACTAGCTTGACGTTTGTTTTTATTTAAACCGGAAGAATCCCACATACATCACATTGAGTGGTTCATTCAGCAACAAGATAAGAAATGTTTTTGGTATCACGCTTAGAAACGTGTCTGCAGTAGATTAAACTTTGAAGTTTAATTAAATGAATATGTTTTGTCTAATGCTGTCTGTTACATTAATGTTTAGACGAACATTTAGAAGAACACTTTTGTATCTTTATTATGAATCAATTTTTATGCAGTTCATACAGTGAAGACTATACAGTTGTTCTATCAAGGAATTGTTTTATGTGCTACGTAGTTTTCTATTTATCTCAGGATTGCCTTCCCTTGTGTAATGATCACAGTCCGTATAAACTGCATTTGCTTTATAATATTGGGTTGACGAAAATGGGAAGAAAAAACATACATTTCAAGGTTTACATTTAATTCAGTGAGATTATTTCTCTCCTGCACTCAAATAAGAAAAGTAACACAAAACAGTAAACTAAAATCAAATCTATGCATGAATCAAAATCGATCAGGAATTGATTTTTAATCAAATCATGACCTAAAGCATTGATTTGAATCGAATCGTAAGGTACAGAAAGATTCCCAGCCCTAATATTAGGCGTTTGTTGTTGTCTAGTTGAGCATGGATTGTGCGTCACTGGAGGTCTCAGCACTGGCTTCAATAGTTGCAATGCTGCAATAGTTTCTGCATCTCTTTACTGTGACACAGTGAAGAGACGAATGGATTTGTGTAGCTGCATCTTTGTTATTGTACCTTTATTAGAGTCACATTTAGTCTGGTTATACGTCATGGCAGATATTCGTTTTGCAGCTCTCCTTAGGGCCAAGTCACAGTTCATTTCTCAATGCATGACATTTTCTCAAGACATAGACAGAGCAGCCAACAGCTCTCTGGCAACCCAGTGAAAAGTGGGGGTGAGTTGGTGGGCTGTGATGAAGTAAGAGCTGCACTGAAATTCCTGGAAACACAGAAAGCGTAATCTCCACCATCTATTTATTGTGACCTACAATATGTTTTGCAAACAACTGCACTGTTTCTACCAGCACCTTGTACATCCAATTAGGGTTGAAGGAAAAATGTGAATGCTTTTGGGTTTCTGTTTACACTAATTATGATGCAGTTCATGCCTTTTTGAGGTGATTTCCCTGCTTCCGATTTCCATGTAAACTGAAATGAGCAAAGCGTTGTTAATATATTGAGTAATGATATTATTTTCAATTTAAATCATTTTAAAGGCAGGAAAAAGTTCCCAGATGCTGAAGAGTCAGAGTCTGCTGTTCTATAGTTGAGTAAAGTGGGTAAAATGTTATTATGAATTGCTTAGCTACAGACAACCAATCATAAATTGTCCCAATGCCTGCCTTATTAAATATTCATGAGATATTCATGTCAGCAGTTTCAGGTGCTGTTTGTATTTTCTTTTCTTCAGCAAATGACAGTGTGATTGCCAATGCAAATCTTTTTTGTGTGTGTGTGGTTTCATCAGAGATGTAAAAGCAGTTATTAAAATTGGTTGCATGCTTATTGCATGCTGCACTTGTCCTTGTTCAATGTCATTAATCTCATAAATAAGCAATGATGTCAAAATGGACTTTTTTAAGAATGTTTTTCTCACAGTCTTTAATAGTAAACATTGACTTGCATCTCTTCTCCAGTGATGTGTGCACCAGAGGCAGGCCTCTCCTCCAGCAATCTGTCACTCACAGGATCGCAGCAATTAGCAAACGACAACGATCCAATGATCCAATCAATTCCCTATGGACAAAATCAAGTCCTGCCCTAGATCTTGTTTGAAAAGCTGTTTCACATGAACGTACATCACAATAGGGAATCACAATTTCCATTCCAAGCCAACTTAAAGAATCTCATTTCAGGATTTACATATGTACGGCGTCAAATCTCAAAACAAGACAGCATCGGTAACAAATAAGTCCCTTGCTATCAGCAAATAGGAGGACGCATCTGCAGTGCCAATTACACTACAAAGAGATGCACTGTCCATAAGAGAAAGCCTGAGGGTAAGTTTAACAGCCAAGAATAAAAAGGCTGAATGACCTTTTTTCATCATCTTAAAGTAAACAACCCACCCATGTTCATTTTCACGAATTATATTTAAAGTGAACATATGTATTCATACAGAATTGAACAGGTTATGCTGTTAGTTTACTAGTCATATACTAACCATTTTTTTTTTCTTTTTGTTTTTATACAGTACAGTCAATAAATTAGTTTAATAGTATTTATACTGCAAGTTTACTTTATACGTTTTGAATTAATTTAACATCAAATGTATAGTTTATTCTTTATGTATTTTTTTCAGTTTTTGCATTTATGCACTGAAAAAAACAACACAGGAGTTTTCAATAGTTATCCATATATCCAATAGCATTCATTTAACACAATAACACTGTAAAGAGTCCACTGAAGGCGAGCGTAGCGAAGAACCCAAGTGCAGTTTATTTACAAGGTGAAATCCAAACATCCAAACAGAATCCAAACAGACGTAGACTTGACTTGAAACAGACTTGACATGAACAGGCTTGACATGAAACAGACTTGGCATGGCATGAAACAAACTAGACTCACCAACAGAAGATAACAACATTAATACACGACCAGAACCAAAGGCAAAGACATGGCTACTTATAGCAAACACTAAGGGTCATATGACAAGAACCAACCAATGGGAAATGAGACACATGATCTGGACAGCCAATCAGAACATGACACATTGAGCAAGGGAACCAATAGCAAAAAGACATGAGAGCAAGGGAAGCATGAAACAAACAGGAACCATAACTAAACTTCAAAATAAAAGACATGAAAACATGAACATGAAACAATCCCCAAAACAGACCTTACAAACATTCACAGACTAGATGATTGGAAGATGGAGGTTATTTGATTTACTCTTCTAGAAAGTGTGCCTTCATAAACTAAAAAGTCATATAAAGGTGTATAACTAGTAAACTAACAGTATACCTAAACTTAACTTCTATTATAGTTGCAATTCTAAAGAAACACTGAAATGTAAAATAGTTACATACTGCACTCTAAAAAAATGCAGGGTTAAATACAACCCAGCGCTGGATAAAATATGGACGAACCCAGCGATTGGGTTGTTTTTAGCCAGCGGTTGGGTTACTGCCCAAAGGGTTGGGTTAAACATTTAACCCAACTGTTGGTTGAAAACAACCCAGCATGTGGTATGTTCAATATTTACCCAGCATTTTTTAGAGTGTTTATTCAAAGTTTACTGCTGTTACTCTTAAAGTACACTTAAATGTAAACTTTTATAGACTAAAAGTGGCCTAATTGAGTCCCAAGAAGCATTGAAATAGTGCACATACAGTACAAGTATACTACTAGTACATTAGATATTACAACATAAAGTATACTGCATTTATATGACATGTAATCTACATTTAAATGTATACTATGTTTAATTAATAACATGAACCTGAAGGGTCAGGCTTTAGTTTACGGTCAAATTCTCACTATTAACTATAACTTTGGCCTCAATAAACTCATCATTTTCTCCTTAATAATAGTTAGTAAGGTAGTTGTATATGAGATCTAAAATATGATCATGCAGAATAAGACATTAATATGTGCTTTATAAGTACTAATAAACAGCCAATATGTGACCCTGGAGCACAAAAGCAGTCATAAGCAGCACAGGTATATTTGTAGCAATAGCCAAAAATACATTGTATGGGTCAAAATTATTGATTTTTCTTTTATATCAAAAATCATTAGTATATTAAGTAAAGATCATGTTCCATGAAGATTTTTTGTAAATTTCCTACTGTAAATATATCAAAACATAATTTCTGATTAGTAATATGCATTGCTAAGAACTTCATTTGAACAACTTTAAAGGTGATTTTCTCAGTATTTTGATTTTTTTGCACCCTCAGATTCCAGATTTTCAAATAGTTGTATCTCGGCCAAATATTATCCTATCCTTACAAACCATACATCAATGGAAAGCTTATTTATTCAGCTTTCAGATGATGTATAAATCTCAATTTTGAAAAATTGACACTTATGACTGGTTTTGTGGTCCATGGTCACATATAGTAATAGTGAGAATTGGTGCCTAAACTAAAGTGTTACCACTTGAAGCGTACTTCTTTTTAACATTGTTTCTTTTGAAGCTGCAACTAAAGCTGTATGTTTTACAAGAAAATACTTTGGTTTTCTACTTCAAAATTTCACATTTAATTCAGTTTCTTACTTGACATTTCTTTGTAATTGTGAAAATTAGTAGCAGAATTTGCCAGAAAATCACCTTAACTTGACAAAGATTTGCACAGTGCCAAAAAAAAAGAACTGCATCAAGAATTGTAATGGTATTAGACTCTGAAATTAATACAGCCTAGATTTCCACTTTTTAGGACAAGCTTGTTACATTAGCTGCGGCTATAACACTAGCACAATGCCTTTCCCACACAGTTTAGCAGGAGCAGTGGATCTGCCTCCCATCAAATCAGTGTCATCCACGTCTGAGCCCAATGACAGCCTCGTGACACAACACCACACCACTGACAGTCATACCTGATCTTAACCTCCTCACAGCTGTCAGGAATTTAGCACTGGATTGTATTTCCTTTTTCTGTGTTTCTGTGTTTCTCCATGTCTGTAACACATATTGAGCCACGATGAACCTGGACTGCCATCAATCCACAGGCCACATAGTCTCACTATCAGCATGAAATCTGGTCCACACTGTAACTTAATCTGGCCAACAACTGCCTGCTTACACAAGTACAGACCACTTCACCAAAATATAAAGCTGTCAGTCACAGTTTGTCACAGTTTTTTATGCTGTTAAGCAGCAGTTATCTGGAAGAAGATCACAGTACAGCAAACATTACGATCAAAATTCCTGTTCTTGCAAATGTAATAAGTACACTCATAAAACTACAGAACATACTTCAGAACATACAGAATTAAAAACAGTAAGTAATTGATCTGGATCGGCTGTGAGAGGTGCAGACTCCACCATGATACATCAGAAAATGTACTAAAAATCTCACCAAAAGCCTGTGGTGTTGATGGAGTAATTATACGGGAACAAACATAAGAGGACTGACTCGCCCTCATTTCATTCGGCACATTTACACTGAAAATAACAGGCATATAATCCGAAATGCAAACATCATTAACATCACAAATTGACAACCCTAAGGAAAAAACAATGTCCAACGTATGCCATTTCTCATGCTTAGGGCCTGAGACATGTTGAATAAAACTAAATGAGTCCATCAGGTCTAAAAACTCCTTGACCAACGGCTTCCCAGGACATTAAAATCCCCAACAATTAAGATATAATCAGACAATATTAAAATAGAGGATAAAAAATCTGAAAATTCCTGGATAAAAGCCTGGCTATATTTTGAAGGTCAATAAATGACCACACCCAAAACAGGCTTAAAAAACCCAGTTTTAACAATTGAACTTCAAAACTCGAGTAGTTCATGATTGATAAACGGTGGCATTTAAACTGCTGTTTACACACTGTAGCTAGACCCCCACCATGACCCACTGATCTTGGGGTATTAATTAAATTATAGTCAGTTGGACAAAGTTCATCACATGGACTCCACTCATCCACATTTATCCAAGTCTCTGTGATAAATAAAAAGTCCAAGACATTATGAGAAATAAAATAATTTAAAATGAAAGTCTTGTTTGTAATCGAGCGTGCATTAACCAGAGACATCTTTAAAATCTGTGAGACCGTAGAAACGACAACTGTGGCTTGACCAGACTTTACCGTCGTAGGATAGAGTAAGTTACTCAAATCAGCACCTCTGAAACACGACAAAGACTTTGCATCCAGGTAAAAGCACAACACTTATGAACATCCATCCAGGTACAATGCATCAAACATGAACGGCACCAACTCCAAAACTCCACAGCAAACTTCACATTTAGATAGATAGATAGATAGATAGATAGATAGATAGATAAACTTAAATACATAAGGAAATAAATAAATATAAACTTTAGAGGAGTGCATATCACTAAATATTTATAAATATTGTTTATGCATACTATATTCTTAATGTATTATATTCTTACTTAACCTGTTAGTGATGTCCTAATTATTTAATGTAAGTTTAAATTAATCTCCTAATCTGATTTGTGTTGAAATTGTTTGAAATCTTCAGAGGGTGTTTTCTCCAAAACAAGCTGCAATGACAGCCACCTTTTAAATGATTATATCTTGACAATGGTTGGGAATAGAATCATAATATATGCATATATATATATATATATGTATATATACACGCTGAATGTTGCGCAGCACCAACTAGTATGATTCAGCTAGCTCAGTCCATCTTGTGTGTGCTATGCATGAAGAGACTGCAGGAGTCTCTTCAGAGGATGACCTGACCATCTGACCCCACTAACCATTTTTGCAAAGAGACTTGCAGTGCATTTAGTATACATTCATCAATATGTGCTCGCTGGGAAATGAACCTGTGACCTCAGCTTGGCTATAGGTCATGGTGGAGTACAGCTGGCGCTCTCAGCACACTCTGTGTTCTCACAATCCTCTGCGGAGTTTACTTGAAAGAAAGTGAAACTTGTGAGAAACTTGGACAGAGCTTGGAAAAAGAAAACAGCAAAACCAATTAGATAAAAGTTCACGGGATTCTCAGAGGATTTGAGGTTATAGACACATTATGCTCGCTGACAGGATGTCAATACGGCTGTCAATACAGAGTGCCATTTCACAACTAAAAGAAAGAAAGAAAGAAAGAAAATGTTTCGTAGCTGAGAAACCACCGACTTGGACATTACATTACGAGCCCAATATGAAACAAGGAAGGATTTGTGCATTTTCACTTTGTCTTAGCACTAAGCATTAGCTGTTCTCTACAGTGCAGCCAGCGTGTTGGAGTTCACAAGAGCGCAATTAGCAAGTGTACACATGTGCCCTCTCCTGATCTCCTCCAGCTCTTAGCTCTCCGTCTCTCTGCTTTAATGGCAGCAGGCAGTGGGCCGTACGTAACAGCGGACGCTGGAGGATTCCTGCTGGATCTCCACTCTCTCCCAGCGCACACCACATACATAGTCGCAATTAGATTTGATTAGGCCTTTTCTGCTCATGGCACTGTGTGGCACGAATGCTGACTGGCTCTCTTTATCTCCTGGCTTTATGGAGACGAAGGTCATCCTAATTAAGGTAATGGTGGAGTACGGCTGGCTCGCTCTCTACACACTGTGCTCTCAGAGACCTCTCTTGTGTTGCTTGTGTTCAAAAAACCCTCAGAATTCAATCTGAATTGGTCGTGATTCAAAATTAAAATGATGACTGCAGTTGAGTTTGAAATATCTACTTGAAATTATCAAGGTCAAAGTCAAGTTCAGTTTTATTTATATAGCACCTTAATACAACATAAATGCTGACCAAGGTGCTTCACAATAACACAATTAAAAGAAAACAGTCATACAAAAAATACTGAGTTAAAAAAAAAAAAAAACTAACAACTTGAACCATAAAATTGAATAAAAGTCAAGACTAAGAATTTAACTCACTAAGACTAACATATCTAAAATTATGAATAGGCTTGACAAAAGAGATACGTTTTCAAAGATGATTTAAATGCAGATAAAGAGGAGGATAACCTAACAGATTGAGGTAGCGAATTCCACAGCTTAGGGGCTAATACAGAAAAGACTCTGTCACCGATAGATTTTAAGCGGGACAATGGGACGGTTACTAGTTTGAGGATGATCTAAGAGATCTTCAAAGGGATTATGGACAAAAAAGGTCTGAGATGTAAACTGGAGCCAGACCGTGCAAGGCTTTAAATACAAAAGTCAAAACCTTGTAATCAATTCTGAATTTAACTGGTAGCCAATGCAAATGTGATAAAATAGGGGTGATATGCACACTCTTTTTCTTCCCCATTAAGAAGCGAGCTGAAGCATTTTGAACCAGTTGCAAAGGAAAAAAAACTGGTGAAACGTGAAAGCGTTGATACCAGCATATAAAGCATTGCAATAATCAAGCCTTGTTGAAATTAAGGCATGAATGACTGTAAACCCCTAAGCTGGAAAAAAAATTGCTCTGACAACAGAGTTTATTTGATTGTCGAATTTTAACTCTGAATCAAAAACAACACCCAGGTTCTTTACATGAGTGCGGATATTTGCTTGCGGAGGTCCTAAACAGAGGACAGGCCTCTGTATTTTCTCTGTATTTGTATCTTTATATCCAGATTTTAGAACCAGACCGAAAACCATATGTGCATACTTCAAACTTTGAATGTCCTATACAACACATGCAAAAGCCATTGACAATGATGTCAAACCTGACCCAACATGTAATCTCAATTAAAGTCATCCTGTCCAGACAATACTATGTATGCAGTGCCTTACTAAAGTATCCAAACCCTCTTTTTTCACATTTTAGTATGTTGCAAACTCATTCTAAAACACTAACTTTTTTCATACCAATCTACACCTCATAACCTATAATGATAAAGCAAAACCAGATTTGAGATTACTTTGCAAATTTGGATCATCTTTGAGATGTTTCTACACTTTGACCAGAGTCCATCTGCTGCAAATTCAGATGATTAGACATAAAAGGCACACACCTGTCTATACAAGGTCTAAAAGCAGAAAATGCAGATCAGAGCAAAAACCAAGTCTAAGGAGCTGCCCTGCAGAGCTTAGAGGCAGAGGCACAGATCTGCGGAATGGCACAATAACCTACCGCTTTAAAGTTTTTCAAGAGCAGACTGGCCTTCATATCTTTTAAATGCATGAGGTTTGGAACAACCAAAAAAATTTCAAGGAGCTGCATGGCCTCCCGGTGACCAAGAACTCAGGTGGAGGTGCAGAGATCATGTGTGGAGATGAGAGATCCCTGCATCACTCCACCGGCCTGGGCTTTATGACAGAGCGGCCAGACGGAAGTGAAGACACATGAAAGGCCACTTGGGAATAGCAAAAAAGCACCAAAAGGACTTTCAAACTGTGAGAAACAAGATTCTCTGGTCTAAAGAACCATATTTCCAAAGCGTCATGCCTGGAGGAAACCAGACCACCACCTGCACAACCCCAGCGCTGAAGCAGGCACTGGTCATGGTAGAAGAAATGCTGAACACAGCGAAATACAGAAATAACCTTAATGAAAACATGGTCCAGAGCACTCTGGATCTCAAACTAATCACACAGTCAAGGTAATGCAAGTGGTTTAGTGTCGACACTTTGTATGTTCTTGAGCGGCCCAGCTAGAGCCCAAATTTGAACCCAATCAAACATCTTTGCAGAGATCTGAAAAATTCTGTCCACCAAAGGTCCCCACTCAACTTGACAGAGCTTGAGAGGATCTGCAGGGAATAATGACAGAAAACCTCCTAATCCAGGTGTGCAAAGCTTGTCGTATTATACACGCAAAAGACTGTAATCGCTGCTGAAGCTGCATCAGCTGAGTACTGAGTTAAGGGTCTGAATACTTATGCAATGTGATATTTCTCTCCCCCACCCCCTAAACCTACACTGTAAAAATAATTGTGATTTTAATGGAAAAAAATGTGAAAATGCTACAGTAAAAACCTGTTAAATGGTTAACGGTGTCCCCCTACTATATACGGTGAAAAACTGTAATAGACATTTCATGTAATTTTACGGTAAAATACCATTTTTGGAAGTGAAAAAGAATGTATAATTGTAAATTGACATTCCCAGAATTCTCTGCATCACATTTGAAATTTGATGGTCTTTCTTTGAAATAACTATGTTTCTGCTTATCAGTTATGTTTATTAAGTTTGTATGTTACATCTAATGTTGTTAAATTAATGTTTATTGCATATTTCAGTTTCATGTGTCACCATGATGGTGTTTAGTGTTTGTGTGAATGCCACTGTGCACCTTCTATATATATATATATATATATATACACACACACTAGTATCGGTCTTCTCAGCTCGTGTAAAAGCTGCTAGTGTTAAGCTTTGGTTCATCGTGACTTTCTCATCATCACCTGATTTTGATGGTTATCAGTGTATTACAAAGGTACAAAACAGATTTCAGAACTTCAACAGGTTGGTATATTAACATTACATCAGTCAATGAAATACACTTTTTTAACTGTAAATTTAAGTTAAAACCGTAAACCCTAAAATGTTGCAACCATATTTTTTTACGGTAAAATTCTGGCAACCACAGCTGCCAGTTTTTTACCGTAAACATTACAGATTTTTACTTATTTTATTTTTTTTTACAGTGTATCTATTTGCAAAGTTCTCACAAACCTGGGATTTTCATTTTTTATTATGGTCTATGGAGTGCAGAATACGGTGGGATAATAATTTGAATCATTGTAGCATAAGGATGGAATATAACAACATCTGAAAAAAGCACTATATATAAAATGCATTTATGTCAAATGAATATGAAAAATTGATGCTCAGAAAGAAAGAAAAAAGTCTCGTGGGACACTCACAGCTCTCGATCTCCAGCGTGCAGTTCTGCTCATCAAGCGGGTATCTGCGCAAGTCCATCATGCAGGCGGCAGTGGTCGTAATCCTGCGCACACAAAGCGTGTAACTGTTAGCCACTAGAAGCAACTATTTCTCTAGCATTCTGTTCATTATGGATTTGTGTCCATGCAAGAGTAATTTATTGCCAACATACAATATTCTTTCACAATCCTTTGTCTTTTTTTTCATCATATTTTATTCATGTAATGTATTTTCAAGGCAAAATGTATAAAAGGATTGTATAAAAGGACACTTTCCCCATCGCCCCACAAACAGGCCTTGCCCTAATCTCACACCAATGTATATGAATAATACATAAATGCAATATATGGAAACACTTTAGTATAGGAACCAGTTCTCACTATGAACTAGTTGCTTATTAGCATGCCTTTTACTAACATAATAGCTGTTTATTAGTATTTATATTCTGCATGACCATATTCTACATCCCTAATCCTACCCAAATCTAAACTTAACAACTATCTTACTAACTATTAATAAGCAGCAAATTAGGAGTTTACTGAGGCAAAAGTCCTATATGATTTGTTAATAGTGAGAACTAGACCTTAAAATAAAGTTTGACCCAATATATAAACAAGTTTCATCAGTGGCGTAAGAAAAAAAAAAACATATTTGACGATAAAAACTTCTATAACTTTATTTTATTTTATTTTACTTTTTAAACTTTCACTTCAGCAATAATCAGCCAAGTGTCTTCTTTAAAAAGAGATCAAAGTTAGGTCTGTGGTCCAAAGCATTCAATATTTACCACAGCTTAAAGGATCAGATTAGTGCTATTCCATAAATATAATTTAGTACCACAAAACCTAAAACCCCTAAAAAAATATAATAAAATAACCACCACGCAAACAACAACAGAGGATAAAAATTTGCATGTTTCTGCACAAGATAACTTCATTATAACTGCAAAATGTCAATGATGCAATTCAAATTAGGTGCATTAGCACCACTAAGGGTTTTGAAAGCCTAAAGATAAATAAAATGTCTCTAGCTTCAAAAATACTTCCTTGAAATCAACAATCACATGTAAATGTTAACTCTTCACTAACAGCTTTACAGATCCAGTTCATTACTGGTGGATAAAATCAACCATATATCACATATTCCCGAGTAAACATGATATTCTACGAGGGAAACATTGCTGTTGATCTCCAAAATGTATGGGTTCACTGGCACTTGCTGCTGCTACAAAACAGAGATTGCCATTTTTAGAGTACTAAGATGTGCTTTATTTATAGCTGTGTTAAGAATGAAAGTTAATATTATCATCTCGCTACACTTCCATTTGAATCTATGACTGCAATGTCAAGTCTGGAAAGCTTTTAGTGAATTGAATAGTCCCTGTTTTTCTCTTCAAAACAGAAAGCATGTGAAATGAGCAGTAAAGAGTGTTTGAACTCAGAGAAGGCGTTTGCGGTGCTGCAAACATTCACTGCAGTGGATTGATAGATGAGCGAAAATCTGTGTCCTAGTTTCAAGTCGTACCAGAATTACCTTGCCTCCGTGTCGTAGCTGTGGTTCCCACAGCAAGTGGGAATACCAAAGAAAAGAGGGCAAGCAAAGGGGTATTAATATCTTCTCTGATGTATACGTTACAGTATATCACATTGGTAATAGTGCAGGTGCTCCTAACAAAGACTTAGCTTCAGCTTCCACGACAGCGTTTGTATGTCGCTTCCTTTAATAACAGGTTTCATTAAAAATGCTGATGAATCTGAGAAAAAGAGAGCAGAATGGGCCAGATCATGGTACAGGCTTTCTAAACAAATGAATAAACTCACACTCAAGACTTGACCCTAAAGAAACACAAATAATTACCCTAACATCATTTACAGTGGTGGCCAAAATGAATAGAACACTAGTATTTATACGTGGAGACGTGCTGAAATCGCGTTTGGTCTCGTACTGCATCGCGTCCCTTGTCAGTGTCGGGCGCTTGCTTAGCAATTTGTTGCGATTAACAGGAAAGTGTGTGCAGCTGAATTGGAGTAGTGTTTTGTTAGATGGTATGAAAAAGCTTAGTTTACCGCGGCAGCGGTCGTGTGAAGACCGAAGAGTAAAGACCATCGACTCTACCGTGCGACTCCACCGGGCAGGGACACCAGCAAAGGATATAAGTATCACTTTAATTTTTCCTCTTTCCTACTACTTGTTTCACTTCTGTTTCAGTTTTTATAACCATTTCTTACTATGTGTTAGTAAGTTGTTGTTGCTGTTTTTAAAACAACCTGATCTCACAGAATTCTGTGTAATGACCACGGACTTAATTAACCCCTGAATCTGTGGTGGCATCACGGAATCGCCGAAAATTCCGTGATGGGCTCACAGAAGTGATACCAATGTAAGTCAGTGACAGGCATCAGCTGTAGTCCATGCACGGATTCACTGGCTCAACACCAGCGCTGCATCGCACGTAAAAAAAGAGTGACTCCGGATGCAGTTATATTTTGTATATAAATTTATACTTTCACTGGAGTACCTGACCCCACCCCTACCCTAAACCTACCCAGTTCTGAACAATAATGATGACGATAAATTTCCCAGTATCGCGTCGGCATATTGATGATAAGGGTTTCCTATTTAAAGTGTTGAACCAGTGGATCCGTGCGTGGACCACGGCTGATGCCTGTCACTGACTTACATTGGTATCACTTCTGTGAGCCCATCATGGAATTTTCGGCGATTCCGTGATGCCACCACAGATTCGGGGGTTAATTAAGTCCGTGGTCATTACACGGAATTCTGTGAGATCAGGTTGTTTTAAAACAAGTATGTTTGGCTCAGTGTTGATGTCTGTATTGGTTGTTTATTAAGTTATAGTTTTATTTAATTTTAGTTATTTTAGTACTTCATACTACATGGAAATGAAATAATATATATATTGCATTTATTTTTATATGTATGTATGTATATGTATATGTGTGTGGCTGTACATACACGTCGTTGTTTTTTGGTGTTTGGCTTAGTGTTATGTTAGAAGCATTATTATACTCATACCTTTTGTTGTTTTAATATTTTAAATTGTTTTCAGCTTTACTTTTTTTGTTTTCATTTAAATGTTTAGTTTTTGAAATGTTGTATGCATTTTTCATTTTTATTTAATTTCTTTATTTTCTTAAATGTGTGTGTTTATATAGTATTTACAGAGTTTTGACTTTTAGTTTGTTACTTTTTCTTATTTGTAAGTCGCTTTGGATAAAAGCGTCTGCTAAATGACTAAAAGTAAAGTAAAGTAAAGTAGTATTTTCAGCAGCTAAAAATGGTTTTAAGTTAGTTATTTATATCTTTTGCTGTAGTGCGTCAGTAGTAAATATCAGTTTACATTTCCAAACATTCATTTTGCCATTAATTGTAATAATCCAGTGAGATTGTTGTGCTCCACACAGAGATCTGATCTGGGGTGCGTTTCCCAAAAACAACTATGGTCGCAAGTTCCGTCGTTACCCATAGAGTTCAGTGGAACTAACGGCCATAGTTAGCTAACGATGCTTTTGGGAAACGCACCCCTGATCATCATCCAGTCTGTCTGGAAGGACATGAAGAAACAGAACAAACTGAGACAGACTAAATCCAGGAGAACTGTGGCAACGTCTCTTAAAAAAAACATATTTAGCTGCTGAAAATGCTAGCGTTCTAATCATTTTGGCCACCACTTTATGTCATTCAAAGTGACCATAGGAAGAAAGAGATTTTGCAAAACACCTTTCTTCCGAGTTACAAAGGCTCCTGGTGTCTGCTTATTAATATTGAAAAGCTATTAGTTTTTTAATAAAGCCTGTGCTGGCTTTGGTTGGTGAGATAATTAACATTACATTCATTTTGGAAGGGAAACAGCAATGAGAGACAGCTGGCCTTGTCTAGGGCTGCACTCTTTCGCCTTTCAAAGTTATAACCTGCCAAAATCGCTCAAGCAGAATAAGGGCCCTGGGTGTGTTAGACGACTGGCAAGCCTCTGCGAGAACAAAGAGGGAAAGGAATGATATGAATTCCTCAGGGAGAACTTGTTCAGATTGCTAAATTTGCTAGCAGGTCTGGCAGCTGTTGTTAAGGTAGCAAATGGTGTTAGTCAGAGAGTTTCAAGGTAAGAGTGCAGTACAGACTACTTAGACAACTTGACATATAAGTGAAGACTTTTCTCCATCAGCAGCGTAAGTGCTTCGCCTAAAATAAAGTGCCTCAGAACATACAGAGCTGACTCGGTACTGTTTACCTGAACGACGGTTTTAGCCAAAATTAAGAAGCTTGTAAAAGCACCAATTCTGTTAGTAACTGGCGAAAGGATGTGGTGATAACGGTAATAATAGGGGACACATATGGTCCTCTGTGGTTTGCGGCTGGTTGGTTTCTTGGCCATATGACTGGGATGCCAGATCTTTCGACTGGCTTTGATTTCAAAGCATTTATGCATGGTGCATTACCACATAATGTGCCACATAATTTTGAAAATTAGCAGCTCAAACATCAACATCATAATTTCTTTAAGAATGTGAGATACTGATGTGTGCATCTGATGGACACACTAGGGGTCAGTTTTACTAACAGCTGGCACCAGCGCAAACCGTCTTTTGTCATTAAAGTTGTCAGTTTTACTAAAGACGCGCCATGACGAATTAGTGCTGAAAAGGCGTGGACAGAGATGAGCACAAATACATCAACATGTATTTAAAATAAAAATATAAAATACAGTGTGAGAAAATGTATTTAAATACAAATACAGTATTTTGTATTTTGAAAATACACAGAATGCATACTTTACTGATCTGACGTGTCAATAACTCCTGCCCACTAAAGCTCCACAAATATATTTGCATATGATGAAAATGTATAAATTATACAGAAAAAGTTCAATCGATTTACACTTTATATCATCGCCAACATATATATATATATTGTCATATTGTTATAGTGAGCAGTAATGCTTAAAGTTTAATGAACACATTTGACTAGCTAGTTGATAAAACCAAAGTCTGACCAAAAAAAAATAAAAATCAAGACTGGCTAGTGCTAATGCTGTTCCCCTTGCTAGTGCTTTTTTTTCCTTCATGCTATTGCTAACTAAATGCAAATCGGAATGGTGTTGCATTTTAACCTTAATCAACAAGTACAAATGACCATGACGTCCTTATTTTATGTTGCCTTCACAGGCTATTTTTTTTATGACTTTTCTAGTTGGGAATTGGCTGTTGTCATATTTTCGACTTTCTACTATAATTTTTATACCCAAGTTTCTGAGTTGTGGAGGCCATAAACTTTAAACACGGTGGAGGGGAAAACAGTTGCTGCTGGGACAGGTATGCTTTCTTTCCCCACAAAAGCAAGATATCCTTGTTTTAATGTCAAAGTCATGCACATAGTAGTGCAATAACCATTTCAAGCATTTTTTATTTAACTGAAAATCCAGAATCGTCAACAAGCTAGCTATAAATATAGCACTGTGAATGTTTATATAGTTGTCAATGAGTGGGATGCTACACTTTATTCAAAGTTAAATATCTTAAATATCTACAATTTTGGCTTCAATAAGATTTTCCCAGGAAACCTGGTATCCGCCACGATTCAGTCCAACAGCAAAGCACTTGAATGCGACAAGCTTGTAATCAGGACTTCTGAAATTGGAAGTAGGAAATTTTGATAGCACACAAAGGCAGTATTATTTTTTATTTTCTTACAGGACTCCAGAAAATTTCATTACCTAATTCTAGATGGAGTCATACATGCATGAAAGTGGCATGTCTGAACAAGTTGATACAGGAAATCAGCAGTCTAATAAAGAGGTTGACTGGCAAAAAGCATTTTATGTATTTTGAAAATACAAAAATACCAAGATTAAATGTATTTAAATTAGTGCTGTCAAAATTAGCGCGTTAACGCAGGCGATTAATTTTTTCAGTTTAATGCTAAAATGATTTAACGCCGTTAACGCAGGGGCGGGACATAGGGTTGGCCACCCCACTCATAATTGCTAATTCTGTCTCTTTTTTCTTGACAAGAAGTGCATTTATTCAGTCGCAGAACGTCTTTACGAGCACATCAAACAGGAGACGTTTCAGACGCATGCTTCAACTTCACTTCAGCGCGGAAACGGTGCTGTGCTCGCAGCGCGTGCGCTTCAATACACACAAAAAGGTGCCGGCGCGCGCATAGCCTGTATCATTTCATATCAAATCACGAAAGAAACTACGAGCATGCAGTGTCGTGATCAGTTAAGTCATGAAGTTACCAAAAAAGCTGCCATAAAACTGTGCATGCATGTAATAGGCTATGTTATATATGAGTTACATTAAGAACATGTCTCTGAAATGGTTTTCCAAACTGTCCTGGAGCAGCCCAGCACTCAGCCCAGTCTCCCTCATCTAACACAACCGATTCAACTTGTCAGCTCATTAAAAGAGACTAAAATGGGTCCGACCTGAAATGGGTCAGAAAAGGCAGAGTTAAGATAAAATAAAATGCGTGTCAGATCCGCATCATGTTCGGTAGCGGCAGCTCTTAAAGAAATAGCAGCCAAAACAACCTAATAACCAGCTGCCGTGATGTCTGTTCGTCAAGAACAAAAGTAAAAAGAGGAAATCAACTTTTATAGTTTAAAGGATTCATCAGTATTTAGTTTAGAATTTAGTGTTTGATAACTTTATTCAATTTCTGTATATTTCTGCTGAGGGGCACAGGTAGATTAATATGACATTTATTATAATGGGCTTACGTGAAGATTGTTTTAAGTTCACTTAAATTAGAAGTTATTTTTAAAGTCTAATAAATGTTCAAATTGATAGCTCTTAATTATATTGTAAAGTTGAATGGATATAGTCAATGGTTAAATATTAGGAGGAAACATTTTATAGGGAAATCAGTATTAATTGATATCAGTGATACTGGCCTTCAGTCATAAAAATAAAGATGCCATTAAACAAATATTAAAAATATACTGTCTTTATTTTGTTTGTACATTAATTTGAAGATTGAATGTGAAATTATTGCAATATAAAAGTATATTGAAAAATGTTAATGTTAGGTAATCGCGATTAATTTCAGAAAAATGTGTGATTAATTAGTTTTTTTTTATTTTTATTGATTGACAGCACTAATTTAAGTACAAAATACAAGTGATTTTTTTCCAAAGGTATTTAAATACAAAATACAAAATAGTATTTTGTATTTCAAATACGTATTTTAAATACATGCATTTGAAATACTGCCCATCCCTGGGTGTGGACCCAGTTATTTTTGCGCCTGACCCTATTGAATATGCATTTTTAGGAGTTTCCCTTTCAGACGCAAAATTTATGGGAGGAGAGTATTAACTAGATTCACTAAGGTTTGTGCTCGTCAAATTACTGGCATTTGTGCTATTATTTAACGCCCCAAAAAAGCATGTCTTAAACTATTTTGCGCTTGAAATGGATGCAATTATTGTTGCAGAGAACAGAGAGCGTGTGGTAGAAGGGAGAGGATTTTTTCCACACACATCCTAATTTTATTTTGAATGCCAGAAGAACACATTATCCGAACATACCGTTTGCCAAGCCATGTTATTTTTAATTTGCTTCAGGAAATAAAAGATGCCTTTGAACCCTCAACTAGGAGTCACGCAATACCAGGTCTATCAAAACTTCTAGCAAACTCTCATTTTTGGCCTCCGGTTCTTTTCAACATACTGTGGCTTCTTTATTTCTTTATTCTTTAATTGCGACTACGCTAATTTGCACAGCACTTGGTTTATTACATTGGTCGATATGTAAATGAGATGTTGCATCTGTGTTCTTTAATTTGCGCGGTTGTGAGTAAAACACCTGCAGAAATTTCCACGCCCATCGGCGCTGTTTTGAAACCGCGCTCTCGTGCTAATTTGCCCTGTTTAGTAGGTGTTCGACTTCAAGCAATGCTGCACAGACCGATCGGTGTATGACATCAAAGTACCTCGAGAGTGATTCAAAAGCAGCAATCGGTCTTCATTTTCGTTATTCTAAATATTTGCTAAGAATTGTGGTTATTTTTACCACCATTCTTGACACAAACCAATGCACGGCACAAATGATGAACTCACTGGCCATTGTTTTAATGCGCTTACGTCAAATGCAAAACACATTTCAATAGACATGAACATAGCAATGCTGCTATAACTGGGGTTGCCTATGCTGCCATCACGTTCTCCACACTGTTTCTGTATAGTTCTGTATTAGTATAGATTGACTGTTGTAATAGTTTTCAAAACCCCATTATAATTGTATTATAAAAGTGCATGCAACTATAGTGACGCATGTTGTACATCCAGATTACCTTAATACTACACACATTCATTTTATACAGAGCAAATTTTTAACAAGTCTCTTACTTATTCAAAAAGTACCTAGTGTTTGATTTCAGATGCAGCCATAATATAATTATACTAGCCTTTAAACTGGGGCATACTATTGTCATTGCCAGGAGTTTAAGTGGAATTGTATTCCATGTAAACATTTGCCACACAGTTAAATGATGAAGCTTATTGAGACTTTAATCTGTTTAACTAAGTAATACATTTCTCATGTATTGAATCAGCATATTTTTGCTGAATAGTCCAGATATGCAGGAAAACTCCACTGACTGTGTCCTGAAAATCTGAAAATGACTCTTTAACACCATAGTGGATAGAAAATGAACACCGTAGCGAACAGAAAATCCGGAAGAGCTGTTTGAAAACGTAAATACTTTTTTACCTCCTTCATTCTCTGTGACAAGCGGGTGTAAGAAATCAACAGCAGATACGGTGGAAGAAAGTAGTTCCACAAGAGAGCTTTTTGGGTATTTAAAAATTTATTCTGTGGAACGTACAAATGCAATACGACATGAGCAGGAGATGGATATGGCTCTGTACCGACATGACTGTGAGCTGTGCTGATATAGAGCCATATCACACTCCTGCTCGTGTGATATTGCTCATATATGGATGGGAAAGTTCAGAAGAGTACAAGATTGAGTAGAGGTATAAGCACAAATGATCAGAGATAAAGATATTTGTCACATTTAAAGTACATGGAGATAACAAAATGACAGTGTCCTTAGCTCAAGTGTACAGAAGCTCTCAAGGTGAAGAAACACCAGGCACACCGGATGCCCCGCAAAAAAAAAATATATATATATATTAAACCTGCTTAAGCCAGTAAATATATATACAGTAAATATTAAACAGACAATCTATTAAAACTCTAATGACTGCTAGTTGATATGTAATTGCAAAGTTATTCATATGTCTAAAGCAGACTATCAAAAAAGTGTATTGTAGGAGACTGCTGCACTGCAGAACATGAATGACCTGTAATGTGACATAAACATTGTGAATGACAAAGCTTGCAGCAGATGGTTTTCAAACCATCAAATCTATTCTATATTTCAGAGGAAAAATCATTTCAGCTGATCTACGATGTTGTTTGATAATTACGGCAAACTTGAAACTCTTACAGCAGTATGATTGCATAAATGTACTAAGACCAGGGCAAGTTAGTTCTGCATGTTGATTTTAAACATCTAGTTCTAAACTGACTTAAAATCACCATATGTTTTTTATAGCTGTAACAAGTAAATATAAACAACACTGGCATTTCTGTTGGCCAAAACGTTCTGTTTGGTGAATTGTTTGTGTTTCACATGTTAAAGTTTTTTTAAAGAACTAGAATAGGCTGTTTATTGGCAGATTGCAAAGGTGGAATGAAATGAGCATTAGATTCAGAAAGTGTTTAGAAAAACTTGACACAGAAATAAAAGGCTTGAAAGTGGACACTTTATATGCTACTGAATTAATGCAGTCTTTAATGAGACTTTAATTGTCAATGCATCAGTCTGATAAAAACATTGAACATTTTTTATGAAAACCCCCTTAGACAACAAAGCCATCTGTTTTACTGCAGGGCCGCAACAATGCCAAAGTCAAACAATCTTTAATTAACAGTGCAGATTATATACAGTATAATGGCACACCGACTGTCTAGTAAACAAGGCAGTATGCAAATTATGACTTCTTGCTGGTGTGCCCAGGCTTACTTCAGAAGCTTATTAGCATAAGTATTATTATTATTATTGTTATTATTATACATTTTGTCACAAATGATGCATTTGACTTCAAGTAATAGAAAAGCAGCAAACTCCATGAACTTGAGCAGAAACTTTCAGTACTGTTAATGCGGATTTATGAGGCACTTGGTAACTGATCATATAATTTTAATGATGCATTTCTTTACTTCAGCAAGATAGTTCAACTAATGTAGGGCTAATTATACTATGATTAGTTATACATAAAGAGCATATCTCAATCTAATTAGGAGATGCTCTCATGCATATTCATATAATCAAGCATGAGTGCATATAATAGCTGGCGATCCTACATGTAAAGAGTGTCAGTGCTTGCTTTATGAAGGGACAGCACTCGTGTCAGTGTTACTCAACTCATCTAACCAGAGATTAAACATTTGATTAAACTCACATCTCCCTCTCAAATCTAAATTTTAATAGTGCCAATGCCAGTAAAATTTCATGATTCTTGAAACCAATTTCAGTTCTCCAAACACTATATGCTAGTGAACAATTTTTTTTTTTTTCATATTGAAAGTTAAATACTAACATAAATTCTAACAAATTAAAACAATGACATAAAACATTCAATTATTTCTCAATTAAATAAACACTGCTGTTCACCAATAATAGACAATGAGGTCTATATTTTTACCGCAAGTCTTAGATCAGATGCAGATCTTAGTGCATATCTGACACATACTGTACTTTTCTTTACAAATCAATTTATTAACTGCATTATGGTGAAGTGTATCTGTATGTGAACATTCAAAAACAAATACCTGTCAGTTAGAAAGCTTGCGAGCACCAAACACTCGATCTACAGTATGTCAATCTTTTAAATTTTAGTATTGATTTTGTTTAAAGTACTGGTACTTTGATATCCCTAGCTTAAATTTAAGAGCTAGGTTTTCTAGCTTAGAGTTTATGTTGTCTGTTGTGGAACATATCTAAAACAATTCCAAACAAAATTTTGCTTATTATTATTATTATTATTATTAATATTTAAAAGATACACCTTTGCACATTAGTGCCTTAAATGTACATATTATTACCTAAGAGGTACATACACTATTTCTTGGCTCGTAATAATAGGGCAACCACTTTTGGTGCTATACAGCACCTTTGTTAAATGGTGCTACGTAGAACCATAGGAGGTGCCATATTGCATTGTATTTCTTCAACAAAAATGGTGCTAAACAGCACGAACAGTGGTTCTTTGGCTCGTAAAGAACCTTTAAAGGGTATATAGGCTATATAGCACCTTAATCGCCCCAAAGAACCGGTGAAGAACTGCTGAAGAACCGCTGAAGCACCAATATTTGGTGCTATATAGCACCAAAAGTGGTTCACCTATGATTACGAGCCAAAGAACCACTTTTAGTGCTATATAGCACCTTTTTTTTTAGAGTGTATTAGAACCTTTTAAAAGGGTAACTATGGTAACAAAAACAGTAACAATTGTTGTACTGATTTTTTGTGTTATCTTTTAAAATGACATACTTTTATAACATAAATTATATATATATATATATATATATATATATATATATATTTATTTATTTATTTTTTTTTTTATTATTATTATTTTATTTTTTATTTTTTTCTCTCCAGAATATATATGTAAACAGTAAGTACATTATATAAAGAAAACTTAGTTTTATAATGTAAGTGCATCATAACTGAGGACATCTAACATAAAATGGGACAAAAACTTAACTAATTACAGGCCCTAAGATATACCCTTACATACAGCAGAGTTTCCCAACCCTGTTCCAGGAGACACACCAACACTTTATCAAATCAAACCGTTTCTAATCAAACACACCTGATTCAACTCCTCAGCTCATTAGAGAGAGAGACAACACTACCTAAAATAAGTCAGATAAGAGAAACACTGATATAGAGGTAAACTTAAGATTTTAACCTAAAAATCTTAAATAATAATAATAATAATAAATGTTAGCATCACACTATTCTGTTAAACTGTCTTTCTGCTTACCGCAAGACTGCATTCTCACAAGCCCAAGGTGATGGAGCTTCTGACCCCTAATGTCACGCTGCAAATTGCCAGTATTTATTTATTTTTTCTGCTGATGTCTTCTCTTTCAAGATGAAGGTGGTGTTGAGGAACAGCACTGGTGCTGTGAGATGGTTTGACTCTGTGAGAAGTGAAGCTCAGGTGTGCATTGGGATTCGCTTCTGTGCTTGTAGCTTCAGGGCTTAGATCAGAGCATCTTTCGGACATCTGCCTCTCTGCCCTGCATTTACACTCTTATTTAGTCAATAATGCATGCTAATTTACTATATGGATGAATCTCATAAAACTAGTCAAAACTCATCAAGTATTACCATCAGATGAAAAAGAAGAAACGAGAATAGTCTTTACAAACCATTAAGATTTGCATTTTGGTGTTATTTTCGTGAAATATGCACATGCAGTTTGTAGTACTATAATAACAAAAACCAATTTTCATTACTGTAAAGAGAAAAACAAATCTATGAAGTATATTATTTAGGTCATATAATATATTTAGGCCTACTCAGGTCTAATGGTACTTTTTGTACTGCCCTTAATTGGCGTTAATAACAAAAACAATTATTGTATTACTGTATCTAATGAGAATCATTCATTAAGAAGACAAATTAACATTACAAATGAACTCAAAAGTAAAATGTCATGATATATGATGGTTTAAAAATGCTTGAAGTTGATTGTCATAAGAACGACTGTATTAATCTGAAAATTTGTTAATGTCCAGTTTAACTGTTAAACAAAGAGCATCTAGTTAATTCCTTAGATTTTATGCTTAAAACAGAATGAATAAATGAATAAACAAATGATTTAATAAATAAATAATGTATGTCAAATCTACATGAACCCATTTTAAGTATAATTATGTTATAGTTTCTATATAGCAAATGTGCCTTGAGTAAATCATAAAATTATTCTTTTACACACAATTTATGTAAATATACTGTATCTAAAATAACAATACTAACATTGAAACTTACAGAGCCCATTGCACAATGCACAGAAAGAACATCTTGTCATTTAATTCATACACACAAAATATATCTGTGGCAGACTCATTAAATTAGTTAGTTAATGTACTCTTACTGCACATTCTATGCCATTTCACCTCCACCTGCCGTATCTGCCAGTGTCTCTGGGATGCGGGTGAAGTATAGGGAGATATTAGTAAAAGACTCCAGGTTGGGTTATGTGCACTGGTCAGATCCAGTTATGCTGCCCACACAGTACATACATTCTCATCTGGGTTCTTCTGAATGCAATAGCATCAACTCCAGGCTCAAGACAGCCGTCTCATACAGTGATGATAATGCAGAAGTTATTTCACCTTCAATATGCATGATTGAGTATAAACACAACAGTGTGTGTCTAATATATTATGCATGCTGTTATTTTATGATGATAATGAAAATGCATTCATCAGCCTCTGGTTAAATCCCAATTCAGCATTATTTTTCTCCACTTCAACATGTAAATAAATGAATAAATAAAAGATATATAGCTTTATGTGTATATACAAAATATGATTAGAAGTACTTGCTTATACTTCGCTGTATTATTGTTGATTTATTTAGTCTCTCATTTAAATGTCCACTTTGATATTCCTTGTTCTTTTGTTATGCAGAGAGCCTTTGAGTAAGACGAATGAGACTGGCCTGCACAAGTATCCATCACCTTGAGACGCAGTGAAATGTTACCGAGGGACAATTTACAAACATTGTCTAGCACATACTAAACGTGTCCGAGGTACAGCATTACACACTGCAGGAGAAACTGGCAATTCAATGGGAAATAAATTAGTCAAGAGAGAATATTCAAGGACTCTGTGCATTATCTGCAACATTATCCTATCTTAATCTAAATAAAAATGTCCACAATGAGCCAATATAAACATTACATATAATATCTCATGCACAAAGACAGCAGTTACTAATTGAATATATTTATTTTCTCTGGACATTTCTTTTCCATGGACATTCAGAGGCAGTATAAATTCTAACTTTGCTGCAGTAACTTGAAACATGTTGTTTGAATTTGGGTCAAAGTCCTTTTGGTATTGAGAGCTGGCCATGTTTCTTCATCAATATGTCATTAATAACAACCTCTCTGTTCTTATATACTTTTGATGGAACGTCTCGGGTTACTTGACTGTAACCCTGTTCCCTGAAAAAGCGGGAACGAGATGCTGCGCTCAAAAGCGCTATTGAGAACATTCTTTGTTCGACCGGTTGTTGAAGCATGTGTGTCAAACACATGAGTGGCTTAAATAACCTCACATTGAGGCATCACTCGATTGATACCTGGAGGTTATAAATAGATGTGACGCGGAAACATCCTCAGGTCAATTTTTGTCTGAAAGGACGTCCAGTCACGCTTACAGTGCGGCATTGAGGCGCAGCATCTCGTTCCCGCTTTTTCAGGGAACAGGGTTACAGTCAAGTAACCCGAGACGTTCCCTTATCAAAAGCTACTCTCGATGCTGCGCTCAAAAGCGCTATTGGGAACGAGAATACCAACGCCGCCGCACTGGAAGTGTCTGGACCCCCAACGTTGTGTAGTGTGTGCACAAACATTGAAGAGGTCTCAGACATGGCTCTGGGATGTCGACTCAAGGACATGCGAGCCCGGAGTAGCATGAACATCCAAACTATAGAATCTAACAAATGTGTGCGGAGAGGACCAACCCGCCGCATCACACACTTGCTGCAAGGGGACACCTCTTGCCAAAGCCATAGAAGATGCAACCCCCCTGGTTGAATGGGCCCTTACACCTAGAGGCGAAGCTTGACCACGCGCCTCATAGGCTAGGGCAATAGCATCCTTCACCCAATGCGATACAGTATGTTTCGTGGACGTAGATCTGAAGAGCACGTACTGGACACAGTAAGTGAAGTCTTTCCTGCTCCGGTGTCGTGAACGGCGGAGGGCAGAAAGCTTCAAGAACGACCGGATTCATGGTCGAGAATGGAACTTTCGGAAGATAATTCGGGTGAGGATGCAAAATAACTTTGACCAGCCCAGGGGCAAAGTCTAGGCAGGATGGCGAGATTGACAGAGCCTGCAAATCCCCAATTCTCTTAAGAGAAGTAATGGCCATTAAAAAAACCATCTTTAGAGTCAGAAACCTGATAGGCGCTGACTCTAGTGGTTCAAAAGGGGTCATGACCAGACCCTCGAGCACAATAGCTAAGTCCCACGAAGGGACTGTCGCTCTGGTGGGCGGCCTCAACCGCTTAGCTCCCCGAATGAAGCGGGCAACTAGAGGGTGCTTTCCCACAGAAACCCCGTCAATGAGAACATGGCAAGCCGAAATGGCGGCCACATAGACTCTCAGAGTACCAGGACATGTGCCTGAGGACAATTTCTCTTGCAGGAACTCCAGCACTGAAACAACTTGGCAGTGAACTGGGTCTACATGGTGTGCCATACACCAATTCTGGAAAATGTGCCATTTGAAAGCATAACTCCTTCTAGTGGAGGGAGCCCTAGCGCTTAGAATAGTCTCTACTACGTCAGCTGGAAGCCCAGCATCTCTCAGTTGGTCCCCCTCAGGGGCCAGACATGAAGATTCCAGAGCTCGGGCCGGGGATGAAATACTGTCCCCTGTGCCTGAGATAGGAGATCTCTCCTGACCGGAATCGCCCACGGCGAGCCGTCGAGGAGGGATATTAGATCTGAGAACCATATTCTGGTCGGCCAATGGGGCGCTATCAGTAAGAGGCGAGACCCCTGTTGACGGACCCTGGCCAGGACTCCCGGGAGCAGAGCGATCGGGGGAAATGCATAAAGACCCCGTCTGGGCCACATATGGGCCATAGCGTCCAGACCCAGGGGAGCTGGAGGAGTCAGAGAAGTAGAGGGGACATTGTGCTGCCTCCTGTGACAAGAGGTCCCACATAGCCGTGGAAATCTTTCCCAGATTTGACTGACTATCTCGGGGGTGGAGTTTCCATTCCCCATTCGTCACAGCTTGTCTGGACAGCAAGTCTGCTCCCACATTCATATGCCCAGGGATGAAAGTAAGCCCTGAGGACAAGAGGAACTTGTCCTGTGCCCAAAGCAGAACCTGCTGCGCAAGCCTGTTCAGGCGGCGCGAACGCAGTCCGCCCTGGTGATTTATGTAAGAGACTACCGCTGTGTTGTCCACCCGCACTAGGACATGGTAGCCTCTCAACTGCTGGAGGAAGTATTTCAGGGCCCGAAATAGAGCCATCATTTCGAGGCAATTGATGTGCCAATCGAGAAGATGGCCTCTCCAGATCCCTTGGGCTGGACGGCCATCCAAGACCGCACCCCAGCCCGTGAGGGAAGCGTCTGTCGTTAGCATCTTGCGACGACAACACGGACCTAGAGTGGGACCCAAAGTCAGAAACCGGGGTCTGAACCACATAGAGAGGGTACGAAGCCCCTGGCGCGTAACCCTTATTTGCCTCTGGGGATTGGCCCTTGGATGAAATCCCCTGGCTCTGAGCCACAACTGAAACGATCTCATGTGCAGGAGGCCCAATGGTATCACCGTGGATGCAGCTGCCATGAGACCTAAAACCCTCTGAAGGTAATGAACAGTAATTCTCTGGCCTAGCTTGATGTTCTTTAGGGCGTTTAGAATGGATTCGACGCGTGCAGGAGACAGCAGGTGCCTGCATCGTGATCGAATCCCATACAACCCCCAAATACGTTGTCCTCTGAGCAGGAGAGAGAACGCTTTTCTTGGCGTTGAGTCTCAACCCCAGAGATTCGAGATGAGCTAGGACGACATCCCGATGTCGAAGCGCAAGCTCTTGAGACTGTGCCAGAATCAGCCAGTCGTCTATGTAATTTAAAATGCGGATGCCCTGGAGTCGCAGAGGAGCCAGTGCTGCATCCATGCATTTCGTGTACGTGCGGGGTGATAAAGCTAGGCCAAACGGAAGAACCCGATACTGGTAAGCTTCGCCCCCGAAAGCGAACCTCAGGAACTTCCTGTGTTGTGGCAAGATTTCTACGTGAAAATATGCGTCCTTGAGATCGATTGTCACGAACCAATCCTTTGATTGGATCTGAGACACAATCATCTTGATTGTCAACATTTTGAACTTGTAAGTTCTGAGGTAGCGGTTCAACCCGTGAAGATCTAAAATTGGACGCAAACCCCATCTTTCTTTGGCACCAGAAAATACCAGCTGTAATAGCCTGACTCTCTGTCTGGCAGGGGAACACGTTCTATAGCCCCTTTGTCTAGCAAAACTTGCAATTCCTGTGTCAACAAATGCACTCATTCCGGTTTCACGGAAGTGGAGACCACGCCGTTGAAACGCGGAGGCCGATATGCAAACTGAATCCTGTAGCCTTTCTCTACAGTTCTTTCTACCCACGGAGAGATATTTGGCAGTAGCTTCCACACTGCCAGCTTCTCTGAAAGGGGCACTAGTTTTGACACTTCGCTTTGATGGGGGGATGTTAGATGTCCGGTATCCTGAAACGTGGCAGGAAGCAACCAAACACGTAACATTTCGCTGGAGGCCGCTGCTCCCCAAAACACCAGTGGCGGCAGAGATTGTACAGCGGGCCCCTGAGGGTGCCAGGAAGGGGTCTCTATTTTCTGTTGGAACTTTTCCACGCCCCTCTCGGGGGGGCACACCCCCACGGTCCTAGGCGCACCAGCCTCAGGACTTTTTCTTAGCGGAGATGATGCTCCGCAGGTCCGGTCTCTTCGAGGCGGATTGAGAAGTGCGGCGAGCCGCTCCCCAGTCTCTCCGAGGGGGCGCACGACTCTCCACACTCTCCTTCTGGGCTTCTCGCTTCAGAGAAACAGAACCTGGTCGGGACTGGGTGGCCGACAGTCCCGGCGCTTGAGCACGGCAGAGGAGAAACCTCACGAACGCTTCTTCGTAGCTTCCTAGTGGCTACTGTGTTGACAGCATCGCCAAATAGGCCAGAAGGCGAGATGGGGGCATCAAGAAGGAATGCCCGATCCCTCTCCTTGATGCCCGTGAGGTTCAGCCACAGGTGCCTCTCCGTGGAGACCATAGCAGCCATAGAACGGCCGATGGCCCGGGCCGTCTGCTTAGTCGTGCAGAGACAAATCTGTGGCCCGGCGAAGTTCGGAAAACGCCGCCTCATCGATAGTCCCGCCAGTGCTCAAGTCTTTGAGCAGGTCAGCCTGGTACGCCTGCAGAACCGCCATGGTGTGCAGGGCAGCACCAGCCTGACCCGCAGCCTGAAAAGCTTTCCCCACCAGCGAGGATGTCATTCTGCAGGGCTTGGTGGGGAGCACAGGCTTTTTCAGGGAAGATGATGTCCCAGGGGAGAGATAGCCCGCAAGCGTCTCTTCCACCTGGGGCATCATCATGTAGCCCCGTGCCTTTGCGTCCACGATAGTCGAATAAATCGGCAATCGATGGCACAAAAACAGGACGAATAAAGAGCTTACTCCATAGGCAGATATCTCGTCATGGAGATAAACCAAGGGAGAACCGTCGCTCAGCCCTGCATAAGCTACCACCTGACAGAAATCTGTCATCCAACTTTGAGCGTTTGGGGGTCTCATGCTCCTGCGGCCAGTCTAGTTTTAACCGATCGACTGCCCGAGTCACCACCTCGAGTAACTCCTCATACGCTTTATCATCGCGGGAGGAGCGCTCTGAGGTGGCACTCTCCACCTCCGCAGAAGCATGAGATGAAGTTTCCTCAGCCCGTTCCGAAGAAGCACCGAAAGCGCTGAAGTGGACGCGAGGAGCCATGCTCTGGCGAGGAAGCGCGAGAGAAAGGCGAGTCCGTCTCCACGCATCTCGACCAGGTCCGCTCACGCCCGATCCCCACGAGCCTTTAAAGAAGGCGGAAGGCAGCGCAGCACTGAAGTCAAGAAGATCGCAGTGCTCGCACTCGCCTCGACCCGGATGTGGTGCTCTTCCCCCAAAACACTCAAAGCAGAAAGCATGGCGTCGTCATCAGAGGTTGCCTCTGACACAGGCTCCAAACATCTCTCTTGATCTGCCATGCCGAGTAGAACTCTCCTTTATTTTAGCTAAGTTCTCTGCTTCTCTTTCCTCTTTGTCTTCTTTCTTTTCTTTCTTTCTTTCTTTCTGCTCTTTCTTTCTTTCTTTCTTCTCCTTTACACACTGTAATACGTCCTTGAAGACAAAAGACCTGAGGATGTTTCCGCGTCACATCTATTTATAACCCTCAGGTGTTCGTAATCGAGTGACGTCACCTACCGAGGTTATTTAAGCCAATTCTTGGCGTGTTTGACACACATGCTTCAACAACCGGTCGAACAAAGAATGTTCTCAATAGCGCTTTTGAGCGCAGCATCGAGAGTAGCTTTTGATAAGGGAACAGGTCTGTTTGTTGGTTTCACTAGAGGTTATATGAGAACAACCTGTGAATGTCATATGATTTTCTAAATAAATTTATAAGGCTTTGACTGCTATTGTTCTCTCCTATTAAAAAAATAATAAGAAGAAAAACTTTGATATTATACATAAAGTGATGTTGACAACTTAAAAAAAAAAAAAAAAAAGAGGAAACTTGTTACCTTAAAATTAAGTTAATAATAATAATAATAATAATAATAATAATAATAAATAAAAGTTAAGTGAACTTTACAATTCACTTAACTTATTGTTTATTTATTTTTTTAAATTATTATTTACTTAATTTTAAGGCAACAGGTTTCCTCAATTTTTATTTTTTAAGTTAAGTCAACTTATCACTTTTTACAGTCTGGGAGGGCAAATTTTAATTGTATTGCAATACAGAATACATGTGGTAAAATGTGATCTGCAATGTTTTACTTATGTATTTCTTGAATCATCCTTAGCATTTGCAGACCAGTAATTTCTGCATTTCTTAAACTTTTCTACACAAACGCCTGTAACTTTCTCAAAACCCTAAGTTCATCTCTGAAAAGTAAGTATTTGTGTCAATAAACATAAAAGTGCCATCAGAATGGCAAGCCCTTGTGTTGTAGTTCACAACAAGATTATAATGCTTATAATATCATAATGTTCTTGATATAACAGTGTACTCTTTCAGTATTTCCTGATATGCTCTGTATGGCAAATATCAGTTTCAACAGTACAAGTTTGCACATTACTATATGTGGGATATTGGTTGCAAGAAACTGGACAGGATTTACAGTTACACTTGTACTAGCATTCAGACAAACTACAGAACAAGGTAATTATGATGTAGAAAAGAAAAGGACACAACTCTGTATAGGCACGTGTTTGTTTGTTTGTGTGTGTGTGTGTGTGTGTGTGAGAGAGAGAGAGAGTGTTTATTACAGTATGCATATGTTTAAAATATATTTACTGTATAGCTACTGTAATATGAAACATTACAGTAACTATTCAGTATTACAGTATGATGCATATTACTGAAATGCATACCTAAATGGTTGAATGATTCGGCTGTAATTTTTGACCTGCATGCCTCACTATTTTAAGGTCATGACTGTGAACATGGTCCAAAGTAGGGATCCTTATATCATCATAAACATGCCTATATCCTTAGTCTCTTCTACTTCTTTCTCTGTTTTGCCAGCTGAAGTTTCATGAAATGCACTTCTGAATAATTTTAGAAAACTGGTAATCAATGGTTAATCAAAAGTTTTCCCTTCATTAGTGAAATTAAAGATCCACCAGCACAATTCATCAATTCAGCACAAATTTTAAAAAAAAGTCTAATAGATGTGTATAGAATCTATTCTTGACAGATTATGAAAGCTAGCGATTTGCATTAAAATGCATTGCAAAATATATGATTTTTAGCTGTATAAACAATGCTAAAGACTAAAACATTTCTATTAAATGTACTTTAATCATTTAAAAATACCAGAGACATCGACAGTCTGTTGTCTTGTGAATACTGGCTCCATCTTTCATCCCCCAAAGCATTTCTCACTGTTTATGTTCAGGTCTGTGAATAGAGACGTGTCACTATTCCTCCATAAAATTCCCAACAGGAAATTCCTCAGGAAGTTATATCCTCCTGTCACTCATAACAGCACCTATAGTATATCATAAAAGAGTGTTCGCTCACAGCGCACATCACTTCTGATTGTATTTTGTACAATACCTGTTGATTTTTAAACACATAACGCTGTTATATTCTGTGTTAATGACATAGTTTAGAGTGAATTACATCACAAGTTTAGCAGTAAGAGAGAAAATGTGACAGGTCTTAGAGCGAATGACAGGTTACACAAAACCTGACAGGAAATTCTTCAAATATGTAAATCTGAGAACAACAAAGAGAATAATGAGCTGAACTCCTTTGATCGGACTGCACAGTTTAGTGACAGATGAGATTGCTTTGGACAGTAGCTCTCTAATAAACGAGGAGCTAAATGGCCCCGCCAATAATACGCCAGATTTTAATAACCAATGAATCATGCTCTTAAACAATTGGCTAATTGCTCTTCGCTCCAGAGAAAGGAGATGAGAGGTTATGTAATGCTAACTACCAGTGCACAGCCAACAAACCATGTGCTAAAAGATCCTGAAGTCCAGCTGAGAGACGAGATGAGAGAAAGTGCGGAGCTATGAAATTATCCAACTTCTTTCCCCAGGCCGCTTTATTAAGCTGGATCTTTACTGGAGTAGGTAATAGTTTGGAGGAAGGCAATACTTCAATAAATACCAACTAGTTTCTCATTAACAGTAATATTTTCATGTCAAAAGTAAATATGTAGGTCAGCTGAGTTGATTGTAATTCTTTCATACCTCCGAAGAGTGCTTAGTTATTACTTATCTATCTAGATATCTATCTATCTATCTATCTATCTATCCGGACAAAATTATTTGGGACAGCTGACTATTACACCAGGAAGAACAGGGACTTTGAAATATTGACGGTTGATGAAATGTTCTTTTTTTTTTCTAAAAAATCAGCGCGTATCCCTAAAGAAAAGCTGAAACATGTAAAAAGTAAAAAAGTAGAAAGAAAAGTAGAAAGTAAACAACAACAAACTATAATAAATTAAATAAATATTTGACTTTTTTCAGCATTTTTCCCCTAGATCTAAAGCCTTATTTGGTTCAGAGTAGGATTATCTGGTTATGTAAATGTGTGTTTTAATGCTATAAAACCTTGGTAACTTTAGGGATTCTCTGACAAATCGAAACATATTAGAATAGGATTTTTTGTGATGGCGGTACTGTATTTTCCACAACCCTTCCCTTAATTTATTTTGACCGCAATATCATAAGTAAAGCTAAATTTCACTACGCGTTGCTCGGTTCACATGAGCATCTATGCCACCTTTTAACTACTACAGGCTTCCTATCTGACTTAAAAAGAGAATTAAATCAATAACAAGCTTCTCATCATGGACTGTCCAGAAAAGTCACTGTAGTAGCCATGTCAGATACAATCCTCATCTTAATTAATTTGTTCTTTTAATTAAATACATTATGTCATTGTATCACATATATAAGTCTTATCGATTTCAATCAGTTTGGTGTTGTGTATATCTAGGGAACATGGCTGTTCCTAATTGTAAAATAAAGTAAAAAAATAAAATAAATAATAATAATAAAATAAATTTATATATATATATATATATATATATATATATATATATAATTATTAGGTGATAGATTTTAAATTGTTACCTGAGCCCATAAAGCACAGTGCCATCTGGATGGAGACGGATCATTCTGTTCTTCACTGTTACACCATGTACAAAAGACTTCTTGTCGTTTAGGAAGTATGTGTCCGGCACCCAGAGCTGATCGGCTACCCGGTTATCCAGCGTCAGGTTCAGAGGAATCTCAGAATACGACAGACGTTTGTCTCGCCAAGCTTGCTGGAAATACATAGTCAATGTGTAGTCCTGAAAAATAAACCATACGAAGAAAGATTAATGGGTTATAAATATAACAATGTCAAAGAAAGAGGAAAGATAGAAAGAAGGAAGGAGGTATTTTGGGTTATATTTTAAAATCTTTTGGGGCTGAGTATTACATGACTGGCTTTAAAATTTCATGATGTGTAACTTTAAAAGCACAACAGTTCACATCAGGTCAAAAATGAGTGTTAAGGAGCTGAGATCTATAAGGAAAATCCAGGAGATGAGTACAGGTTTAATGGCAGGACAGCACACTGAAAAAAACAGCATTTAAATGAACCATTTCAATCACTCTTTAAGGACAGAGTTCACCCAACACAAATGCCTTCATGTCATTAAAAACCTGCATGCTGCTAATTTTGGACTGTCAAATAACTCATTAACCTTCAAAACGCCAATGACACTTTTTGCATAAGCATTTCAAAACACAAAGCATGAATCTACAAACGCAGATGAGAGAGATGCAGGCAGGTGACGGTATATGAGAGACTTACAACACATTTTTCTTTTAATGTTTGTAACTCAGTGTTTTTCGGCTATTTATTTCAGACTTTGATACAATGTGCCCACATGTTTCAGCTGCAAAGTTGTGCTGAAATATACAACTAAAATGTGAAATGTCATGCCAACAGAGAATAACTTGTGACAGTAGGTGAGGTGAAATGTAACATTATTAGAAAACATATGCATCAGTTAAATATTTGCATTTATTTTGTGAAACAAACAACCTTGTTATTTTTTTTAAAGAACCAACCCCCATCGAGCTCACTCATTTCCCACTTTCATGTTAAAAATTATTTCAAAGGTAAAAACTGTAAGAAAAATAGTATTGTAAAACAGCAAACAAGTAACGTATAAGTTGTGATGATAGAACTTGACGGTGTTATAACTCACAAGTACGGCTGGTTTAAGTGGTTAATGTTCACCACAAATGAATTTGCAATAAATAAATAGTTTTTAATACAATTTATAATACAATATATAGAGCACCCTGTCCCATCAGCACATGCTCCAGCATCTCTGTAAAAACCCTGTTGATAATAAGCTGTATTCCCTTTCCTATTCCTTCCCAATACTTCCACTTTCCAAACCATGCCTCCATCACTCATCAGGAGCGATAGACAGATCTCTCAGCTTGATAGAAATGTTAGGATTGGAATTATATATTCAGCACTTCCTGGGGTGTTCAAGCTAGGCAAATGTTTTTGATAAAAAAAAAAGAAAGGGAATATATACTAAGGAAGAGAATTTGTAAATGTCTTCATTGCATGTGTTAGTTCCGGGACAAATATTATTAAAAAGTGAGAAGCTACTCAAATGAAAAACAAAAATGAAAAACAGCAAACACAATGCTATCCTTAGTATTCCCAAAACTGTAAACACTTTTAGAACACAATTAGAATAATGAGATTTAAAATGATTTAAAGGAATACAAAAGAAGAAAAAC
Organism: Tor tambroides; assembly: GCA_021397915.2. Taxonomy (NCBI): domain Eukaryota; kingdom Metazoa; phylum Chordata; class Actinopteri; order Cypriniformes; family Cyprinidae; genus Tor; species Tor tambroides. The sequence continues at coordinate 41,744 of JAFVLL020011785.1, forward strand.
AACAAAAACTAAAAAAAATACTGTAAAATAACCGGAACTATTTGCAATTAATATTTTTATTTTAAAAATATGCACGCTCATTCTTAATGCTACGCCTAAAATGTAGAAACCGCTTTGTTAAGGTTTCCTGTCTTGTCATATTTGATTGTGATTATGACAAATCACATAAAAAAACACCTTTTTTTTTTTTTTTTTGTATTGTGGGTCATTTGCATTTCTGCCATAAAAAAATGTCAGAAAAAAAAAAAAGTGTGGTTCTTATATTTTACCTCACACTTCACCATTAAAAATGAATACTGGAATTCATGCTCTGTTTATGTTCCAGGAACCCTATTGATTTTCCTTGAAATTGTTTTAATTAGTTCTCATGACCTAATCAAAACGCAGCAGGCAAATATTATTTGTTTTACCATAAATTAGACATGCACAGTTTAGTAAATATAGTATTTGTATATTTCAGTATGGGGTTCATAAACCAAAGTTTAAAAGTCAGTTAGTGTAAATATTGCAGTTTAGAGCCTCCTGTTAAATGAGAGGAATTCACTGTAAACACTTCCTTGTCATAATTACAGTGGATAGCTGTACATGTACATGTGTTGCTGCTGTAAAGCAATTCACCCATTTTAGGAAACTGTGTACCCACTCACTAAACTTAGATAGAAATAATGTAGGCTCAAATAAAGTCTCAAAAAGTTGCTTAACTCTTTATCATTAAAAGAGATTGTGAAAAATCTGTCTGAGGCACAGGGTGTTAAATGTCAGTCCAATGCACCTCAGAGGTGATGATGAAATTTTTCTGTTTACATGCTGAGAAACCCAATCTCAGTGTTGCTCTCTTGCTGTAAACATCATTATGAAATGCCATGCAACACCAGGCAGGCTTTCATGGCTTTCTCTTACCATCATTGAAGGAAGTTCTGGAAAGTTTAGAAAGATATTGAGTCTCTGAGATTTAGCGAGTTCGTTTTGTATGATCAGCAAGGTTTCTTAAGGTCCTAAGCGTCTCCTCATAATTCTTTTATCAGGGCAGGTATTGGGATACTGGAGGGAGCCGTCTCCTATCAGGAAACCTGCAATCCATTTGCTCCGGATAGGAGCTTGAGTGTGGCTCGTAGCCTGCATGCAAGCTCTATACATCCGGTGTGCCATCAGAAACACTACAGTAAGGCAGCAAACAACGTAAAAATAGCCGTCACCATTGCTATCCTACATTTTCTCAGTGGAGGTGGCTGTCAAACGCTTGGAGATAATGAGCATCACGGTGTACAGTAAGCCGGTGTGGGTGAGGAGAGTTGATGTTTCTGACATCACAATGCAATTGCATATGAATGTCTTCTTTTGCTTGTTAAAGGAACTGTTCAAAAACGGACCTATAATTAATTAAACAAACAAACAGAGCTGGGGAGAAGCTGATTTCATACAATCTCAATTCTGGCAACTGTTGATTCTGGAAGTCTGAACAACAAAAATCAAACCCTGACAGATTTTGAGTGTGTAATGTCACTGTTGTTTTCACGTTTATTAACATTTGTTCATGTAATGAAGGAATCCCGAACACTGTTGTCAAGCAAAACCATTTGACATGAAATATTTACTTGAAATATATCTGAAGTTAATATTACAAAAATGTAACAGCACATTTGCATGTTTACAGTTAATGGTCACATTGACATGCAGGTAAACAAATTAAATATTTCTATTTATAGTGTTCAGGTGTTTAAATAATTTAACTTTTTTATGATTGAATTAGTTTTTTATCAACTCACAAACTCATAGCAGCTCTTAAATTAAGCCCAGTTTGGGAAACCCAGGTGTACTGTAATTTTGAATGCATTTTAAGATCTTAATTTAAAAAAAATGTTATTTTCTTTCTCTTTGCTTTTTTATATCAATGTGGTATGTTTAATGGTAAGTTTAAAACAAGTTGCAACCTGAAAGTAATCTAAAAAGTAGCCAGATTATATTACCTAAAATGAGTAATCTAGATTATGCTACTAACTACAGTTTTCATCATGTAATCAGTAATCAGTAACGGACTACAAATTGGAAGAAATCTACCCAGCTCTGTTTTCTTTTATGACATGGTTACATGATTTTTGTGGTTCACAGAAAATGACTCATTTTGTATTTACATGTTGTTCTTTTTGAATACTTCAGTTTCAATTTATAAAGCATAACTAAACACCACTACGTTGACCAATGTGCTGTACAAAGTAAATAACCATTAACAGAATTAAGACAGAGACAAGGTCACAAATAAAACTGCAAGACACAAGGCAAAGCAAATGCAAATCATGAATAATAAGCCAGATCAAATTAAAATGATTTTAACCTTGATTTAAAAATGGATAGTGTAGAGGCGGTTCTGATTTTTGTAGGTAGACTGTTCCAAAGTCTCGGAGCGGCTACGGCGAGTGCTCGATCACCCCTAGACTTGAGTCTGGTTCTAGGAAACACTAAGACCCTTAAATTGGATGACCTAAGGTTGGTGGTCTATCAACAGATCAGAGAGGTATGAGGGTGCTAAACCATTTAAAGACTTAAAAACCAATAAGAGTACTTTAAAATTAATCCTGTAGCGCACAGGTAACCAATGTAAAGACTGAAGGACAGGAGTTATATACTCACGCTTTCGAGCTCCTGTCAGTACTCTGGCAGCAGCATTTTGAACCATCTGAAGGCGGTTTAAGAAAGATTGACTGATCTCCAAATAAAGAGAGTTACAATAATCAAGCCTCGTGGTGATAAAAGCATGGATTACTCTTTCAAAATTAGTAAAAGAAAGAAAGGACTTTTTTTTACCAGGGTTCGCAGCTGATAGAAGCTTGACTTCACAACTTGGTTGACTTGTCTATCAAGCTTTAAGGCACTATCCAACACCACACCCATATTTTTCATATACGGCTTTACATAAGGTGCCAGAACACCAAGATTTAGATTTGGTACACAGTGTGTATCGGAAGGTGTAAACACCACAATCTCTGTTTTACTCTCATTCAGACTTAAAAAAATTAGGGACATCCATGCTTTAACATCCAAGAGGCAGGCGGCCACCGGGTCTAATCCATTCTTATGTTTCACAGGAAGATATATTTATGTGTCATCTGCATAATAATGATATCTTATACCATACTTCTCAAAGATAGATCTGAGGGGAAGCATATACAAAGAAAATAACATGGGAGCTAAAGTAGAGCCTTGAGGGACACCACAGGTCAAAGGTACAGAAGAAGAGTGAAATTTGCCAAAATTAACTGAGAATCTCCTGTTCATAAGATAAGACTGGAACCAATTATTTGCAATACAGGCTTACAGTTACAGCAGGGCTAGTAGTAGAATTATGTGTAGTTTTAATGCTAGGTTTCAGGTAAACAGTGTAATTGCATGTGTAAGTACAATGTAACAACATACATAATAAGTATGGGTGAACCATTCATTTAATTTGGCTACTGTTTTGAACATTACAGAGATGTTTAAGCAAACATTCCCTGGAAAGAGATTTGTAAGAAATGTCTTCTTAAGAATCAGCTAACGGGACATCATCAGTTATTCAAGCTCATCAGAGAGCTGGCATCATCTTCAGATTTCATCTGGCTCTACAGTAATGGGTGACCACCTCTTAAGGGGTAATTAAAACAGAGAGGGTCGCCACGTCTGAGTGCAACAATTACTAGACACAGTTAGAGCTGTCTGAAGTTCGGTCTCATTAAGTTGTTGAGTTTAAATTCAGGAGATGCAGCAAATGGATTTCCAAGGGTGATATTTCAGTAACATGCCCTGACATTTATTGAAACCAATGAGTATCAACTTCCATTTCATTTGCAGTAGCTTTGACATCTCTCTTATGTAAATGCTTTTGTCACACACACAAAAAAATATATAATAATAAAAATAAATACATAAATAAAATAACACAGTTCTAAAACCTCCAAAGTTCTAAATAATATCCAATTCCAATAGAGATCTTTCCTTGATCCATAGAGAGTTCCAACCTACTGTAGTTTGGAACCAGCTAGAAGTTCACAATAGTCTAAGTTGGTCTTTTCAGAATAAAAATGCAATTATTTCACACAGCACCAATTATTTCCAATGAGGTGCCAAAAATATAAACAGTAGGCAATCAACAAGATTGCTCTTCTTAATGTTAGCGTGAGACAATTTTGATGTGATTTTTGTGGATACTGAACCATGTGCAACTCAAGAGACCAAAACAGAGGAATTCATATAGGACTGGTCATGGTTGATGGCTTTATAAACCGTTTGTAACCTAAATTACTGGTCCTGTTCTTTCCAAGGACAGCTTGCCTCGGTTGACTTCCTTCTACCCTGTGTTGGCAATAAATAGTTTTAGATACATATATATATAAACTTGTCGGGTGATGGAAGCAGTGCAGACGTGAGGGCAAGGCCTGAGGTGGCTTTTTTATCCTCTTCTCTCATCTCCATTTGAAGTTGCTTCTCTATTTCATGGCAGTGCTCTGTGAATTTGAGGGGCTAGAATGTAAAAGGCACTGGAAGCTCAGAGCGGCTGTGATGTAAATGACTGTTATTCGCGCTTCTGTCTTACTGTGTCTTTTCTCTGAGGGAGGGTTTTTTGTTGATTTGTGTGCATTGGCCAGGGGAAGAAATGACAGCCCCTTGATGACTACTGAGAAAAGTGTGATGCCTCTAATCTTCTCTGCTAAGTAAAAATAAATAAACAAACAAATAAATAAATAAGGCTTCCTATTTATTAAACATCAGCAGCAGCAGTTTGCTAAATGCAAGACTGGGACTTATTCAGTCTAAAATCTGCTTTCTTATAAGTTGTGTATACACAGCTGTGTAACACAAAATAATAACTATTCCAGTTCCTTTTAACAAACAAGTATGTGAATAATGAGTTGTATTATTATTTTATATTATTCATTCCTGTTGTGCAGTGCTGTTTCAGCTGATAAGCCTACAGAATTTTGCAAGTCATGGAAATATTTTTAATAAAAAGTATACTAGACCTACATTGGAGTTTGATAATGGCTTGATTATTAACACAATGACAAAAAAAGGTAGTACAGTGTCTTATACTAATATTGTGAAACCTTATATACATAAGAAAGAAAGAAAGAAAGAAAGAAATATTTTACTAACAATTACTCATGTTTGTGTTGTCTACCCATCAAAAAGGATGTTATTAAGGGCTTTTAATTTAACAGTCAATAGTTAATTTAGTGTGATTAATTATAATGGAATTCATACAATTAATCATGCCCCAAACATAAAGTATATATAGAGACCAACCTGTTGAACTGGTTTTAACTTGTCGCAATGTTAAAATAAACTTACAACATGTAAAACAGTGCAATGCAAATAATCTGCAATAAATATTGTGGACGAAATATATGAACACAAGCCTTACAATAAGGGTACATGAATAATCATGTACTAATGCCTAAATTAATACTTAATTCATCACATACTAATGATTATTAAAGGAGTTAACTAATTATGAACTAACTACCCTTAACTACGACTGGAGAGCTACCCTTAACTATGACTGGAGTCATATGGATTCATGCATGAATAACGGCAGCCTTAACTACATGTTCGTACATGTTTGATAGTTAATGCATTAATTAACATTTATGGGTAAACTAAATCAAACAGCCTCTTTAAGAAGGAAT
>JAFVLL020011786.1:6878-20416 GCA_021397915.2 Tor tambroides
TACTTTTGTAGATGGTTTATAATGGTGTCTGTTACTGATTAATAAGTAATATTATGTGCCAGTACATACAAAGATAGATCAAAGTGACATTACGTCGAACTTCTTCGGGGCCATCATCTTGTTCCGTGTCCGACTCCGGTTCAATTTTTTTAATTTTTTTTTGACTCTGGTTCAAATTGATATGGTTGCAGTGTCCTCAGAAACTCCCTAAAGTATCTTCTGCCAAAAGATACCCTCAACTGTTGTCAAGGCAACACTCCATGTGTGTTGTGTCACGCCCCACAGAGCAGAGGGGCGGAGTGAGCAGAGCTCACGATCATTTAAAGGCACATGCACTGAAATGGCGTGCTGAACAGAGAGCTGTTTTTGACCAGGTAAAATGAGTGTTTTCTTACAATACTAACAATAATTTTTAATTAAAGTATATTACAAACTTTTCATTTAGACCCTAAAGAATCATATTAACTTGTACAAAAATGGCATTATATGACTCCTTTAAAATTTCAATTTAGTTTTGTTATTTGACATACAAAATTTTGCACATTTCTTTGTGAAATAGAAATATAATTTATGGAAGAATAAAAAGACACGTTTCATTTCTAATTTGTCTCAAATCTCATTTTGTTAAAACAAATTTTTAATGTGCTCTGCCCTTCTGAGTGAAGCCATCTGACTCTTAATTTGATTCCATAGGGCTTTGAGACTTTCTTTCTCGTGCCCTGCTGTCTTACTCTAAGCCTTTTGCAGAGCTCTTCACTCTTTCACAAGCTGCAGAATTTCCCTTTCCCTTCTACCCATAATTTTGGGCTCGGTCGCCTTTCTCCTTGCATCACCAAAGCTCTGAAGGCATTTGTTGTAAATGGTTTCGCAAAAGAGATTAATGCTGATCTCTACATTCCCTTTGAGACCGAGCTTACTCCATACTGCTTCATCTTTGGCCTTTGGCCACAGAATTAGCTTCATCCCTCCTGTTTCTTTTTCTTTTCTTCCATTTTCTCTTGTGGGGGTCCATTCTGGGGTTTGGGAAATCACCAGGCAAATTGTGTCTTGGGGTTTTGATGTACTGTGACTGCCAGCCACTTTGGGCTGATTAGCACTTTGGTGCTCAACCTGGCTCTGTGCCCTTCTTGTCTCATCTGCAAGTGCAGTGCAAGGTTTCCTCAGGTTATCCTAGGGACACTTCATTTTCCCTTGGTGAATCCTCAAACCTCTAAGGGCCAGTTTTACTAAACAGGGCAAATTAGCACGAGGGTGCAATTCCAAAACAGCACCGATGGGAGGGGAAATTTCTGTAGGTGATTTACTTATAATGTACAAATTAAAGAACATAGACGCAAAATCTCATTTACATATCGACCAACACAATATACCAAGCGCAGCGCAAATTAGCGTAGTCACAAATAAAGAATAAAGAAATAAAGAAGCCACAGTATGTTGAAAAGAACTGGAAGCCAAAAATGAAGGTTTGCTAGACAAAGTAAATAAGTCGCTAGAAGACTTTGCTAGAAGTCGTCTTTTATTTCCTGAAGCAAATTAAAAATAACATGGCTTGGCAAAGAGATGTTCAGATAATGTGTTCTGCTGGCATTCAAAATAAATTAATAGGTAACACTTTATAATAACTTTCATTAATGAATCATTAAAAAATATTATGTAATGCTTAAAGGGGTCATCGGAAGTTGATATGATTCTTTAGGGTCATAATGAAAAGTCTATAATATACGTTGGTTAAAATTTCTCAATGGTAGTGTAAAAAACACCTTTTTTACTCTGTCAAAATCAGCTCTGTTTTCACCAAGCTGTTTTTTAGTCCATGTTGCTTTAAATGCTCATGACTCTGCTGACCCCACCCCTCTCTTCTGTGGAGTGACGAGCAGACTTTAAACTTCAGCTTCGAAACTGGCTAACTAACACATTATTAGGAAAGGCGATTTGCAAAGATTCATAAAAAAACCCTTAAGGCTCCGATATACTTCAAATGAAGTTCGTTTTCGTTCTTCGTTTGGGGACAAAAAGAAGTTTGAAAAGGCAGAGCGACGGTATACTGATCTCGAACATTCCAACACCCCCGCGCTGCTGGAGGCGGGGTGTAGATTAATGTAAACGTGTCGCGACGCTCGCGCGTATGCCCTAAACACAACAACGATGCAATGAAGGTGTATCTAGGTCTTTTATTAAACTGGATAAATTATTACACGTTTTTATATTTTATGTGGTGTCATGATTTGATAAAAATAAAGGTTTATTATTGTATGTTCTTTTGGCATTTCATACTGTATACCTTTTAAATTCGCTTATTGAAAGAACAACAGCAGCAGCAGCAGTATGGTGTAACATTTATTTGAGACACATGTATTTGGTACTTGCTACCTTATATCTTTACTCTTTCGTTTCATTCTTTTCATGGCTTTGGAAAACTTGCATCTGATGTTTCTCTACGTCGCTCTTTGCATAACTCCGGGTCGTCGACACCAAGCTTCGTTGCTATTTCTTTCTAGGAATTAAATGCTTTCTCTGAACCTTTGAAGTGTCACCGCAAGCGATTGTACAGGTGCGGATATATTTGTGGCAGTTCAGTCATTCGACACAGTGTATTTATGTTGCTAGTGACTTGGAGATGTTGTTCCCCCGCCTGACCTTTGTTGAATGAGAAACGAACCGGGAAAAAAAATTGCGCGTTAAAGAAGGCGGAGTTCCCGAACCCGCCCACCGATTGCGTAATCGCCACGGACCAATGGTAGCTCAAAGGTGTTTAGAAGGGAAAACAAACACCCCCAGAAAGTTCGCTTTGGCGGGCTGTATCGAACTGCCAAAACGAACTTTGTTTTGGCCTGATTTTGTTTGAAATGACATCATATCAGTTCGTTCTTCGATTTCGTTTGAAGTATATCGGGGCCTTTATACTCACTTCTTCTGTAGATGAAGCTGGATCGGCATATTCCCTTCAAAACAAAAGTAATGTTAATCCTCTGCGTCTTCAGCGGCTCAGACGTCGGGAATAAATGGTGACTGCTATATTCATTATTACATCCAACAACAAAACACCTCAGTCGCTTAATCTGAGACATCTTGTCTTCCCCTGCACCGGAGTCAACACAGTGGAGGACTGATTACAGCTCACTGAGGGCGGGTCTAAGGTAAGACGGTCTTGTCAATCAACTATCATGGGAGCAGCCTGTACAGAACTACGTGATTCTGACAGGAATCACAGAACAGCCTGATGTGAGAGAGGGGATTTTAAAACAGGGATTTAAAACAAAACACTGGGTGGATTTTTATCATTATAGGATGGATGTGTACACACATTTCCAACACACATTTGTTCAAACAACTTGAAAAGTGAATTTTGCATCCGATGACCACTATAATGAATCATTAGTTAATATATATATATATATATATATATTCACATATCTAGAAACGTGAAATAATGTGCTTGTTAATGTTTACTAATAAATGTATTAAACATTACCTAATAATTAACATTTCATGTAAATTAAAATGCTTACAAATGTCATTAAACTTCTAATTCATATGATCATGCACATCTTGAAAATCTACAAATGATTTTATCAGATCTTATACAATGATTAAAAACATTTTGAATGCACAACACTTGCTGCTGTGTGATATGGGTAAGGTTAGGGACAGGTTTGGTGGTACGGGTCGGTTTAAGGGTTGGGTAAGTGGTCAGCAGTGTACAGGGGTCAATTTGATTACTATAAGGGAGCTCAATTTAATCTGTTCATATTGCATTGTTTTGATAAATGATAAATTAAGTATTTGGTCCCACTTTATATTAGGTGGCCTTAACTACTATGTACTTACATTTAAATTAATCATTTTATACAATGAACTTATTGTGTACATACATGTTCTTACATTGTACTTATATTTTTAAAAATACCTATATGTAGTTACATCTGTAATTAATTTCTGTAATTACATTTATAATTACACTGTTGACCCATCCTTTACACCTTAACCCACCCACCTTTTGTGTTGCAATACAATATGACCACAATAAGTACACTGTACTTATTTTTTGATGTAAGTACATAGTAGTCAAGGCCACCTAATATAAAGTGTGACCAAGTATTTTCTTGAAAATTTGTTTTTCCCCCCTCCTGTTGATGTATGATTCAAGGAATATTCAGTTTAATGATTCACAATAGTATACTAATGTTGAGGCAATAAAAACATGTTTTGCATCCAAATTACAATGTGTGTAATGTCTTTACCAAGCATTTAGCTAAACTTAACTAACAACTCTTTACACAAACGTTGTTACAGTAGCTAAAAGTCCAGTGCCAATCAAGAAAAAAAAATGTAAATGTTTATAAACATTTATAAATGATGAATAGTCTCAACTTTAGATTGGGTACTACAAAAACATGAACAAATGATTAATAAATGATTTGTAAAGATGTGAAAAAAGGGTAAATTCCAGTCATTTAGGACAATATTGCCATTGAAATGACTGCTCATAAAGGTGCTATTGATCAGTAAATGTTTATAAACATTTACAATTGATGAATAGTTTCCACTTTAGATTGAGTACTGCAAAAACCTTAACAAATAATTAATAAATGATTTAAGATGTGCAAATATAGAAGTCCACACAACAAACAAAGACCAAATATATGACCTTTACAGACTGTGATTATGAGTTAATGAATATATTAACATGAATAGTTTGTGAAGTGGTTAAAATTAATAATCATGCTATATTTTCACAACATTTGTAAATGTAAAAATCAGCATTAGCTAATATGTGAACTGAAGTTTAATGACACTTTAAACTTAATGACAATAAGCATTCAACAGTACATCAACAAATAAACTTGTAATCATTGTGTCATTTCTGTTAAAATCATTTGTAGATTTTTAAAGCACATTGAAAGTTTGTGAACATTTGTGAACATTAATTAATGATCAGTTAAGCATATAATGTTTGTTAATGATTTATTAATGAAGCTTTTAATCATTGTAAACCAGCTGCCAAAATAATTTGAAGATTTTTTTTTAAAATGCATGATCATGAAGCATGAAGTTTAATGACATTTGTAAGCATTTCAATTTACAATAAATAATGATCTTGTCACAAGTCAGGCCTCTGTGGCTCTCTCTGATCGCCACCAGAGGGCGCCCTCACCGGAGTACTAACCATTCGCGAACTACATTTCCCATCTAAGGGTAACTAGCCCACCCACCCCACTTGCAATCTTCCCCGCTGAGAGTCAGCCTTACTTGACAGTCCTCCAGTCTTCCCTGGACTCCAGCTGCACTATTCTCAGCAGTCGCTAGTTTCCCACAAAATATGGTTAGAAACAGGTTCATGGTAGGACCTGCTGGGCATCACCGCCTAACGCACCTTCGCCAGTGCCAAATTACTGCAAAATAATTACTCACTTGAGCTTCTCCAGTTTACAATGTGGATCCTTCAGCAGAGCAGAAAGCTGCTTCACTCCTGATTCTCCTGGTTTATTACAGCTCAGATCCAGCTTTCTCAGGTGTGAGGGGTTTGATCTCAGTGCTGAAGCCAGAGAAGCACAGCCTTTTTCTTTAATACTGCAATTAGACAACCTACAGCATAATGGGAGAAAAATCTTATCACACATACAGCCAAACAAACACAAAAGTACAACAAATTTTTAAGTTATTTAGTTTCACTAATGATTAATATGTCCATTGAAGTAGCCATTTTTGATTAAACATTCAAAAATTCCCCATATAATGAAAATTGTCCAAATTGTCTAATATTATATAATTGCAGCATATGGCATCAACTATCTATATATACATTTTCCAAATCTCTGGACCTATGTAGCATCTCTTATGCAGATATCCTGAAATATTTGGTACACTTTACCATGACAAGTTTTCAGTATAAAAATGTTTGTCACTTTTCTCATGTGTAGCTCTCATTCACAGGAATATATTGCAGTCTGAAAAACAGAGTCTTTATCTTCATTAAAAATGAGTTTCAGGACTTTAGTTATACAAAGAGTACACAGGAAAAAAGCAATCATCATCCCCAAGTATGTTCTCCAAAATAAGAAAAGGAAATTATGAATACTGACTTTAGTTTCTCGAGTTTACACTGTGGATCCTTCAGCAGAGTAGAGAGTAGCTTCACTCCTGACTCTCCAGGTTCATTGTAGTTCAGATTCAATTCTATCAGGTGTGATGGGTTTGACCTTAGAGCTGAAATCAGAGCAGCGCAATCTTCCTCTCCAATACTGCAGTCATACAGCCTGTAACAAATCCCCTGACACTTAAAACAATTCTTATTAATCCACAGTGATGAATAAGAGCACAGTAATAAATATTAATACAAAGTTGTTAAAGTAGAAAAAAGTGGTTGTGTGTCTGTGACATGTATAAATGGATAATTGGTCCGGACAAGGTCTAACTGCAAACAAACAAACAAACAAATAAATAAAAAATAATAAAAAATGATATCTCACACATACAGGATTTGAGAGTTAAAAAGCAATTTGAGCAATTTGAATCTGTATCTGTATCAATTTGAGTTAATAAAACAAATAAATTAAAACTAACATATTAACTTAGAGTTTAATTAGAAAATAGATAAACTATATACACTCACATTAATTTAATCAATTTGCAATGCTGATCCTTTAGTAGTGCAGCAAGTTGCTTCATTCCTGAAAATCCTGGTTTATTGCAGTTCAGGTTGAGTTCTCTCAAGTGTGAGGGGTTTGATCTCAGAGCTGAAGCCAGAGCAGTACAGCCTTCCTCTCCAATATTACAGTCCCACAATCTTAAGAAAGAAGGATAAAAGCTTCAAAAAAAAATATGTGACAATTATCCACATCACTTGCGTACCCTTGAACATAAAATTTTATTTCTTGTTGTACATGAAATTAAATTCCAGGTATTCATTACTTAAAGGAATATTTGATATAAAAAATTTCAGTAGAATCTCCAGCATGTTGTTGATTACCACTGATATAATACTTCTCTCTGTTTTTAGAAATAAAACACATTTGATGCATTGCTCCCACTTTATATTAAAAAGTAGTCTTTAACTACTTATGTAAAAAAAATGCAATAAAATACAATTACTTAAATAATAATAATAAAAAAAAATAAAACCACAACAATTAAAAAACAAGAACAGCATATTAACCAAAGCAGCACAGCAGAAGAGATTAAAAAAAAAATCAGTCAATGAGGCAGAGAATTCTTAAGTCGTAGGAATTCATAAGTCTTTTGAGGTCTCTGGAAAGAAGCTGCATTTTAGCCTTGTTGTCCTGGCTTTTAATGCTTCTTAGCCTCCTGTCCGAGGGAAGGAGGTCAAACAGTTCATATGCTGGGTGCTTCATGATACAGAATGCTCTGCTCCTACACCTACTGATGTAAATGTCCTCAATAGAGGGGAGGCTGCTATGAGTTATGTTTTGTGCAGATTTAACTACCCTCTGCAACAACTTCTTGTCAGCAGCAGAACAGTTCCCATACCAGGTGGTGATGGAAAAAGTGAGTGTACACTTCACCACACACTGGAAAAGAAGCCATCAGGACTGGAGTACTGAAGCCAGCCCACTTCAGCCTCCTAAGGAAATACTGATGGGCCTTCTTTGTAATGCTAGCTGTATTAATGACCCATGTGAAGTCATTGAAAATGTGTGCTCCAAGAAACTTGAAACTGGAAACTATTCCCACAGCTGCTCCTCTAATAAAGAGGGGACGAGGAGTGTAACTTCTCGTCCTAAAGTCCACAACCATCTCCTTTGTCTTCCCCACAGTGATGCAGAGTTTCTTTGCTCTGTACCAATCCACAAGTTCTTCCACCTCCTGTCTGTAAGATGACTTATGGAATATCAGTTCACCACAATGTGTACAGCAGGGAACTAAACAATGTTACTCAGCCGGTGTTAAGAGTAATAGACAAAGACGAATTGCCATGAAATGTAATAGTCTGTGGCCTATTCAGGATCCAGGAACCTGAAAACCAGGAAAACCAGGATCCAGTTACAAAGTGATGCAGAAATTTGTTGACTAGAGTCTGCAGGATTATTGTATTAAAAGTAGAAGTGAAGTCCAAGAGCAGCCTGACGTACAAATCTCTGTTTTCCAAATGGGTGTGACCAGAACAGATACCAGATGAGACTGTATCTGATACCCCAACGTAAATGGACTAATAAAAGCCCTGATACCTGAACTGGTAAAAGCCGCCGCTGCAGCAGGTGAAGAGCTGATCAGACAGTGAGGGAGCTGAGCGTAATTTATGGACTCAAAGTTTGGAGAAACAAACTACATGGTAGTGTTTTCATAAATATCTATATTTTGATACCGATACTGAAATACCTGACACGGTTCCATTACTCATTTTCCACAGTATCTACCATATATACACCGATACATGCTGCATCTCGCTCTCTCTCCTCTCTGAACAGCGAGTTTGACACCCATCCGCCTCCTGTCAGTCACAGAGTCTGAATATCTGCGCGGGATTGCAGGTATTCCACATAATTTTAATCATTCCCACACAAATGTGGTGAGCGCTTTATTGTAACATGAGAACACAGTCATGTAACCGCAGAAAACTGGATGCGAGCTCTCGAATAGGCCTAACTTATACAAATGAACTGCCTGTCTTCTCACTCCGATATTTCTTGTGCACACTCAGACTGTGTGCAGTCGCGATATCTCCATGCTTTTAAAGTAGAAATAATTTCTCTTTACTCCTGGATTAAACTTTGTAAAAAAAAAAGTTTTCAACCATTCAGAATAGATCCACGCCTGACCGATGGAAATGCTACTGGAAATTTTATTGGCTGTAAGGGAAATGCACCAGAAAGTCTTTCAATCAAAGATGGAACTTTAATTTCTCTGCATTTTAAGTTTATTCCGAAAAAAATTTTGGAATGGGATATTTGTTTGATTTGTACATATAACTATCCTAGTCTAACTGCATCTCTACATTGTACAGACATTACAGGTCAAAGCCATCCATTTACCAAAATAACATAAATGGCTCTTAAATCACTGCTTAAAAAAATTCAGTGTTGTCATATTTCGAATACCTCAACCAAATTGAGGTCATTTGTTTTATAATTTTATTACTGAATGTGTACTTGTCTTTTTTTGTAAATTCAATTCAGTTTGAAATCAAATTTGAAAATATGCTTCCTTGTGCTGTAAGCACAACAAAGTTACCCTATTTTAAAGACACAAATACACAGAATGAGCAAACGTTTAAGATTGAGATTTTTGTAATGGTAATTGATCAATGTTTATATGTATGTAAATAAAAGCCTATATGAAAATCTGTTCATCATATAAAGCGAACATGTCTTTTTAGAAGACTTGGATTAAACCACTCAAAGCTTGAAATAATGATTGCCTTAAAAAATGGATGGACAAAAAAAAATTGAGATATTAAAATATCTATATGGCAGTATACAGTATGTGGTAGTTTTAGCAATTGTATTGAAAATGATTGAAGTCGTCATGAAATCAAAAATGACCTACTTACTTTTTTAATGCACATTACCTTGTGGTGAACAATTAAACCGTGCAAGTCAATACACCAGGAAAAAAAAACTGTCTGCCGTCATAATCTTTAATCAAAAACTGAAAATTTGTTTCCGCTCTGGAATGGCGTTCTTGCTCTGATGACGTCAGTGTGACAGCTTGGGGAGAATCCTCTTGTTAAGTCATGACATAAGGAATGCTGTTTCCGGGTCCAAGCCACTACTCATTTCATTTGGGAATACTATCTCAACAGCCTTTTATGAGCACTATTTAATACTACATATTTAAACTAAGCATATAAAAAATTTGATGTGCACACTACAGTCTCTGTTCTCACAGTGTGACACTAATATTTTAGCTGAATCACTGTCTAGCCATCTGGGATTTCAGTATGGAGATAAAGGTTAGGATTATAATTTTTCAGTATTACATGGGTGTATATTAGCAGTTTGGTGTTTTCTTGTGACGTCTGGCAGAGTGTTAGGACCCAGAAGCGGTGAAGCGTGATGTCAGGCTTAACAAGCAGATATTCTTAACCACTTAACCGTGAATCTGCTAAGAGCAAGAGGTGGAGAGGAGGTGCGCCACAATAAAACCCCACCCTTTATTCAATATTCTGTTTCACTTGAAAAGGCAGCACAACACTGAAGTCAGTTGCAACTTCCGGTTCATGGGGACTTTAATATTGTTTAATATTAATATTTTTCAAGGTATTGAAGTTACAAATACTGGTATCATGACCATTAATTCACATACTTTGTTAATAAGTTAAAAGTGGGTTTTGTTCAAAGTAGCTATTATCCACATAGATCTATATGAATTAATATTTTTTGGTAAATCATTAAATATCGCTGGCTAAAAAGTAACTAGAAACTAGTACTCTGGGTAGTTTTTGAGAAGAGTAATGTGTAATTTTACTTAAGTACTGTTTTGACACCAGTACTTTTACTTGTAATTGAGTATAATTTCAGCAAAGTACAAATTTTCAGTACTCTTTCCACCGCTGGTCCCCAGGGCATCCGACATCTCTCCTACTGTAATCAATAACACTCTTGATACTCTTCCTAATGGTCATTGTTACAAAAATGAGCATAACTACAGTAAAGCATAACTTTATTGTAAAAACCCATTAAATATTTCAAGCTGCTTCAACAAATTATTTAGTAACTAGTTCCACAGATCTTTTTTTTTTTTTTTTATTATTATTATTATTTTATTTTTTTTATGATCAGTCAATTTTTCTCTTCAACTGTTACCTGAGTTGTTATTTTTTTTTAGTTGGCTCAACCTTTCCTGAATTAGATTTATAGTCCATTCAACTGAATTTGTCATACAGACTAAACATGTAGGCTTAAAGGGATAGTTCACCCCAAAATAAAATAAAATTCAAATTCTGTCAAATAAACTGCACGTGGTTCACAACTCAACTCGCCTTCAGAGGATTAAAAAGTTCCATTTTAATATTTGCTAAGAATATGTGTCTTCAAATAAATTCTCATTTATGGGTTTGTCTTGACATAATTGTGTAATCATTTCTATTATTTGATAACAAAAAAAAAAAAAAAAAAAAAAAACACTTACTGCAGTTTCTCCAGTTTACAGTGTGGATCCTTCAGTACAACAGAAAGAAGCTTCACTCCTGTGTCTCCAGGTTTGTTCCAGTTTAGATCTAGTTCTCTCAGATAAGAAGGGTTTAATCTCAGAGCTGAAGCCAGGGCAGTACAGCCTTCCTCTCTAATTAGGCATCCAGACAGCCTGCAGAGAAAAATGAATAGTTCTAAACTAGCCTGGTTAATTAAAAAAAAAAAAAACCTTAAGTACCTGTTCCAAGCAGTACAAGTTTTTCTTTAACATTTAATGTATTCCATGTTGTTCTAGTGTTCAAATTCCATGCTTCTATAATAGCATTTTAAGTTGCTTCTGTATTTGTTTAGGTATTTACATGCTATAAATAATGTCAAACAATTGACCCTTAGCAGAGAGCTTGATTGACAGGCGATCTGACCAATCATAATGCTGAATCCGCAATTTGTCCGACAAACAAACCAGACAGGAGAGTAGATTAACGTGGGTGGGTTGGACGTCTTTCCGCAGTTTAAATAAAATACCTTTGGATGTTTACTCATGTTTTTTTCGTGCTTTAAGTAAATATGAAAAGATGATCAGTTCACCTGCCACTTGAGGCGCTACAGTGATCTGTCACAACACATTAAATAGCCACAAAACAGTCCTCATTGTTTGAATTTCTTTAAAAAAAAAGACAAAATCTAAAATATAAGAGATTTTTTTCATTCCAGAAGTAACCTGCTCTGTCTTGTCTGTTGGCACGTTGTCAGTGTCCTCTTTGCTCCGCGATGTATTTTTCACTGCTCTAAGAACATGATATGTGCTGTGAGAGTGGCATGGCTTGTCGGACATAGCAACAGTAACTAAGGGAGTGCAAGTCTTTGCGAAGGGTCAATTTTTTTTTACAAAGTTTTTATTTTACAACTTTATATTGCCAAAACAGGTCATAAATCCAAAAGTGTTACATTCCTGTTATCTGAGGCCAGTAAAACTTATTGTGACTGCTTTAAGGAATCTTACTTTAATGTCTCCAGTTTACATTGTGGAGTCTTTAATCCTGTAGAGAGGTGTTTCTGTCCTGAATCTTCTAGGTTGTTGTTACTCAAGTTCAGCTCTCTCAGACTTGTGGAGTTTGAGCTGAGAACTGAGGCCAGTGCCAAACAACTTGTTTCAGTGAGACCACAGCCACTCAGACTAGGAAATAAATAACCATATATTCAGCATGAGCAGCATACAATTGTATAGATTCATTCAAATCACTTCAAATTATATAACTAAATAAATCATAACACTGATCTATACAATAGAAATATTTATGTATTTTTGTGTATAATTGTGTTATTGTTAAATACATACAAATTGTGTATATACACATAGTGCATATATCCTTTATATTTCTATTAAATTTAGATTTTAATATATTCTGTACTGTACAGTGTTTGAGTATTGTACTTTATTATACAAAAAAGAAAGAAAAAAATATAGCCTATATATTAAATATACTGACTCTGCTTTTCTAGATGTTTTCACTACTGGCAGCAGCCTCAAAAGACATTCCTCTGACTGATCATATTTACTTAGATTAAACTCATCCAGTTTCTCATCTGAATTTAGCAATACAAACACCAGAGCTGACCACTGAGCAGGAGAAAGTCTGGCTCCAGACAGACGGCTTGCACCTGTTTTGCTCAAGTATGTCTGGACCTCCTGCACTAGTGAATGATCATTCAGTTCATTCAGACAGTGAAAGAGATTGATGGATTTCTCTGGAGAGAAGTTCTCCCTGATCTTCATCTTAATGTACTCAACTATTTCCTCTTGGCTTGAGGACAAGCTTTCTGTCTGTGCCAACAAGCCTCGCAGAAGAGCCTGACTGGACACTGACGAGAGACCCAGAAGAAATCGGATGAAAAGATCCAGGTGTCCACTCTCACTCTGTATGGCCCTGTTCACTTCACTCTTTAGAAGCTCAGTTATTTTTGAGTTGTGCTCTTTGTTCCCAATAAAGGAAATGAACTTGAATAGAGCAGCAAGAAACTCCTGAATGCTCAGGTGCACAAAGCTGTACACCTTCCCCAGGTACAATTCAAACTCCTCTCTGAAGATTTGAGTGCAAATTCCAGAGTACACTGATGCTTCTCTGACATCAATGCCACACTCTCTCAAATCCTCCTCATAGAAGATCAGGTTCCCTTTTTCTAGTTGCTCAGAAGCTAGCTTTCCTAGTGACAGAATATTATTCTGAGTCAGCTGAGGATCTACGTTACATTTCCCATCATACTTCTGAGACTTTAGTTTGGTCTGAAAGATCAAGAAGTGAGTGAACATTTGAGTGAGAGTCTTGGGGATCTCAGCACTCTCTGCTTTGCACAACATTCTCTGTAGAACAGTGGCTGAAATCCAGCAGAAGACTGGGATGTGACACATGATGTAGAGGCTTCTTGATGATTTGACATGTGTGATGA
>JAFVLL020011787.1:0-29199 GCA_021397915.2 Tor tambroides
GACACTTATTTTGATTAGCTCTCAGAAAATCTCGGCTCTCGGAAGAACTCGCTCACAACTCTAATCCATTCCGGGTTAAAGCTGGAATGGCGAATTTAATGAGCAACGTTTAAAGACTTCAAAACACTGATGAGCTGAACTGTAGCACTGAACTTACACAGAATCAACATCAAATCAATCCTATCAGACGTTTTTGGCCTGCTGAATTCTCTCCTCGCTCTTCCTGTACTCATTAATCTGGGTGACATGCATCTTGTTGTGAAAGTGCGGATGTCGCTGCGGTAAGTGCATGTGAAAGGTGCATTTCTGGAAACACACCTGAGTGTGTGTGACAGGCAGGAGCTCCGGGGAGACAGACGGAGAGAGCGACAGGCTCAGGCATGCCCCTCATCATCTGGCAGGAGACGCAGACACTGCGCTTTTTAAAAATGGATGGTAATTTAATTAACTCTTTCCTCCCCACAGGCTGCTCTGCACAGATGGAGCTAAGTGAGGGTGAGGGAGAGGGCAGAGGACTTACTGTTGTTGTCTGCTGTTGTTGCCAAGGGTTGGACAGTGTGAAAGTTGCTATGTGGACTTTAAGCAGTGCTGATTATGACTAGTCAGTCCCGGGTGATATCGAGAGACACAAACCTCCTGGGGGAGATCGGAAAAGATGTGTTAACATAACTTTAGCAGTCAGTGCGTCTCTGTCAAAGTACTGCGGAGGAAAAACAAAAACAGCTGTCGTGGTAGTTTAACACTGGCTGCTCAAAAAATTGTTTTCTGCAAAGCGAAAGAGGAAAATGTTGAATGTCAAACTTGGTGTTTTTCCCTATGGGTAAAATGTAGATTTTTAAAAAAACGTTGTTTATATGAAATTATTGGCAATTCTGAAGTGTTTGTATGCTAAAATTAGAGAAATAATAGTTCAAATAAAAAAAAAATCATCATTTATTCACTATTATTCTACAAATCTACAATCCCATTATAAGCCTGCACTGAAAAAAAATCACTCAGAAAATTCTAGAAAATTTCATAAACAATTACAAAGAAACTAAAAGTGACAGTTTGAATTGCTATCCAATTTTGAAGTAGAAAGACTGAAATAGTATATATTTGTAAAATACCATAAAACTTATTTCTAATAATGATTGCTTTATTTACTTCAAAATATAATTTTTACATTGCATATGACTTTGTTTCTGTGAAACACAGAAAGGCATAAATTTGTCCAATAAGTCAAAGGGGACCATTCTCTTCTGCTCACTAAGCCTGCATTTATTTAGCCCAAAATACAGCAAAAGCAGTAATATTGTGAAATATTTTTTTACTATTTAAAATAACTGCTTTCTATTTGAATGTATTTTAAAATGTAATTTATTCCTGTGATCAAAGCTAAATTTTCAGCATCATTACTCCAGTCTTCAGAGTCACATGATCATTCAGAAATCATTCTAATTATGCTGATTTGCTGAATATTTATTATTGTAATTATTATTATTATCAATATTTAAAACAGTTAAATACATTTTTTCAGGATACTTTGATGAACAGAAAGAGCCAAAGATCATCATTTATCTTAAATAAAAAGCTTTTGTAACATTATACACTATATCATTCAAAAGAAAAAGATGATAGACATTTATAATGTTACAAAATATTTCTATTTCAGATAAATGCTTTTCTTCTGAACTTTCTATTCATCAAAGAAACATATATATTATATGTGTATAATATGTGTTTGTGTGTGTGTGTTCTTCTCCACAGAAGAAAGAAAGTCGTACAGCTTTGGAATGGCATGGAACCTGAGCCTACATTTCGTATTGAGTTCATAATTTTTTCTGACACCATCAATCTTGTAATATTTTGGTAATCCACTGAAATCCAGTCTAAACATACAGTAGTGCTGTAACTTTATGACAGTGATGTTTTGTATTGTATCATCTACATTTAGGCTTTTGACCAGTGGTTACACAGGTTCATGGGTCTCAACCATAGTCGTTGGGTATTCCCAGTCGAGCGGAGATAATTGGTCTAGTCCCGCTCAACACAAGTCCAGACTTGAGAGGCATGAATGTGCATACATGACTGCCTCATTGGCTCTGTGGGTGGGCAGAAGGTGGTTAGGCCTTCTGGGGGATCTCATGTCATGTGATTGGAGTTTTTCTAAAGTGAGGAGAAAGTGTATCCCAGAGATGAACTCCACAGGCGCAGGGTCACTTCTCCTAGAGCCAATGGGATGAGGGCTCCTCATGATGCTATATCTGTTTTGACCATGCTGTCAGTTTCAGTGTGGCCCCGGAGACTGAGGTCTGTTGTGAGAAGGTATAAAGTATTCTCTGTGGAGCCGTACTCAGTCTGTGGCTTTGTAATTGCATTTGAAGCCAGTGAGCCAGCAGACAGTTAGGTGCGGTTCTATCTATCTATCTATCTATCTATCTATCTATCTATCTATCTATCTATCTATCTATCTATCTATAAATTCATTTTTATTTTACCCATCCATCCATCTTTATATTTTTATCCATTCTTCATTTTTATATCTTTCCATCCATCCATCCATCCATCCATGCAATTTTATTTTCATCCAATCCTTTTTTTTTTATATTTTCATCTATTTGTTACATCTTACTGTCCATCACTCCATAAATCCATTTGATGTTTTTATCCATCCATCCATTTTTATAACTTTTTATCCATCTTTCCATTTTATATATCTTTATCCATCCATCCATTTTTATCCATCCTTCAATTCATCCATTTTTTTATCTTTCCATCCATCCATCCATCTTTTGTTATCTTTTTATTCAACCAATCATTTTTTAATATTTTTGATCCATCCATCCATCCATCCATCCATCCATCCATCTTTATACGTTTTTATCCATCCATTTCATATCTTTTTATCCATCTGTCCATTTTTATTTTTATCCATCCTTCAATTAATCCATTTTTATCTTTTCATCCATCTGTCTATTTTTATTTTTCATCCATCCATCCATCAATCCTTTGTAATATCTTTTTATTCAACCATCCATTTTTTAAAAATATTTTTTGATCCATCCATCCATCATTTTAAAAACAATTTTTTATATCCAGCCCTCAATTTTTTGTTTTCATCCAACCATCCACTTTTTATATTTTTTTCAATCCACCCATCCATCAATTTCTATACCTTTTTTGTATCCATCTGTTCATCCACCACATTTTTGTTTCCATGCTTATTTTTATTCATCCATGCATCCATCCATCTATTCACAAATCCTTCCATCCATCATATAGATGTTATACCTTCTATTTGTGTTTCAGTGAGAAAAGTTGACTCTTTCATTGACTTATTAAGAGTCAGACCTGTTTGGAGCGAAGCTTCTGCACCTGTATAATTACACCAGAGCTAGTCGAGACGCTGTGTTTTCTTTTTTAAACCATGCACTAAAACAGCACTTTGACTGACATAATTGATGTGGGAATTTCCTGATTATTGCTCTCTCTCTCTCTCCCTTTCCATGTATATCCCTTTCTCTTTCTCTGTTTTTCTAATGACATATTTAACAATTTGTCATAAACACCACAATCATACCCTCTACCACGGGAATTTCTATTAAAGGGGGTTGAGGGGAGAATCAGCGAATAAATAAAAGACATTCTCGGGGGAAATCAAGGAAACATGCAGATACATGTTGAAACTCTAGAGAGGCTTCTCATTGAGACTTGAGAGGGATCTGCCAAATGCTGATGTGATGGAACCGCAGATGCCACACAACAAGAGGAGGGAAAAAAACAGGGGCCTGAGACCCGCAAGAAATAATGAAGCAATTAGAGAGACAATTATGAGCACCTGTGATGCTGATTGGCACACTCACACTCCATCTGTGTTTTCCTGATGCTAAAGATGCCTTAATGTTGCTAAGTTAACCTCTAACAAGGCCAGTAATGATTAGGAGTGCCCAAACTTACCGTCACACACACACACACACACACACGCGCGTCCTCATCTGCGCTGCATACACACACAGGAGGTTTGCATTAGGAAGAAGAGTTCATCCCATAGAGCAGGATTGCGTCATGTATTATTGAAGCTCTCGCTTGTATAAACACAACTCCAATAAATTGGGGTCTCCATTTTTCCGATTCATTAAGGTTAATGCAGTTTTAATTACTACTTGATTTGAAGCCTATTAGATGTAATTTATAAGTCCTCTCTCGGACCTGCAAACGTTGCTGCATGGGATTACTAAGATAAAAGGGCCGAAATGAATTAGTCACTGTCTGGTACCGGCATGGGCTCTGAGATTCCTCTCTATCAGTTCTAACTGCCTGTTTATTTGCACAAGTGCTTTCAATCACATTAGGGCCGACTAATGAATGGTGGCTTTCTCTTCGGGGATTGCATCATCAGGCTTGTCAACTCTTTCTGTCAGATTAAAACCATCCATAATCAAGTCTGAAGGAAAAGGGTGTTCCTACACTGACGTTTCTCCACGATTTCCTGAAACAACTCTCTCTCCCTCAAAGCTCTCTCATGGGCGAGTCTCTTTTTAATAGCTGGTTTTATAAAGGATCAATTATTCAAGAGAAGAGAGAGAGGATATGGCCTTGGAATTAATGGAGCTGCTGAGCTTTTCAATTGAACTCGTGATTTGTGTGTGGCCTTTTGCCTTAGTGAGAGAGAGATAAGACGTTAACATCATCATCATATAACCTGACTTACACGTCATACTTCTTTGTGTAGCTCGTCGTATGTTGTGATCAGCTCAGTGGATGCCATTGTGAGGGAAACATTATCATTATTGTTAACATAAATTGATCTTCATTTGAAATGAGGTGTATACCTAATTTCAAATAAAGTTCAATTTATGGTAATATTGTTTTACACACACACACACACACACACACACACACACACACACACGTTTGTTTTTGTGAAAAGTGGGGACATCCCATAGGCGTAATGGTTTTTATACTGTACAAACTGTATGTGCTGTCTACACCAACCCTACACCTAACCCTACACCTTACCGGAAACTTTGTGCTATTTTAGATTTTCAATACACTCCATTCTGTGTGATTTATAAGTGTTTTGAAAAGTGGGGACATGGGGTAATGTCCTGAAAAGTCACCTTCTACTTGTAATACCTATGTCATACTGTTGTCATTAAACAAATTTATGTCCTCATTTGTCACAAAAACGTGCGCGCACACACACACACACACATAATTAAATTATAATAAATTAAATATATATTTTATCTATACATAAGATATATATTAATTTAAATTCTCTATTAATACGGTAAATTCCGCATTTGTGTAAAATGTGTGTGTATATATATATATAGTATATGTAAATCTGAATATATATTATATGAGGATTTCAGATGCAAAAACCTCTAAGTCCCATCTGAGATTTCTTTAAAAATTAAAAAAAAAACTCAGTCTTTTTTTCAAACAGTCAAACAGAGATTTTGTGAGATTTTTTTCTGAATATACCGTAGATGCAAAAACGTGTTTTCTCTCTCTCTCTCTCTCTCTCTCTCTCTCTCTCTCTCTCTCTCTCACACACACACACACACACACACACACACACACACATACACACATATATTATACGTGTGTGTGTGTGTGTGCGTGTGTGTATGTGTGAACACAAGTTTTTGCGGTCCCACTTTATATTAGGTGGCATTAACTACTATGTACTTGCATTTAAATTAATCATTTGGTATAATGCACTTATTGTGGACATACATGTTTTTATATAATTACATCTGTAATTAATTTCTGTAATTATATTTATAATTACACTGTTGACCCATCCCTTACACCTTAACCCACACTTAAACCAACCCATACCACCAAACCTGTCCCTAACCTTACCCATATCCCACCTCAATAGCAGCAGAAGTGTTCTGCAATACAATGTGTGACCCTAGACCACAAAACCAGCCTGAAGTGTCAATTTTTTTAAATTGAGATTAATACATCATCTGAAAGCTGAATAAATAGGCTTTCCATTGATGTATGGTTTGTTAGGATTGGATAATATTTGGCCGAGATACTATTGTACAAACTATTTGAAAATCTGGAATTTGAGGGTGCAAAAAAATCCAAATACTGAGAAAATCACGTTTAAAGTTGTCCAAATGAAGTTCTTAGCAATGCATATTAGCAATAAAAAATTAAGTTTTGATATATTTACAGTAGGAAATTTACAAAATATCTTCATGGAACATGATCTTTACTTATTATCCTAATGATTTTTGGCTTAAAAGAAAAATCAATAATTTTGACCCATACAATGTATTTTTGGCTATTGCTATAAATATACCCCAGCGACTTAAGACTGGTTTTGTGGTCCAGGGTCACATATGACCACAATAAGTACATTGTACTTATTTTTTGATGTAAGTACATAGCAGTTAAGGCCACCTAATATAAAGTGTGAATGTTTTTGCATTTATATTACAGTAATAATAAATATTCAGGATTTACATCTGCTGTATATATTCAGAATTATAGTTCAGACTTATTTAAATCTATATATTCAGCAATACAACAGTATTCAGATGTACATGTATTTGTTAATGATTTACAGTAAATGTATATATTCAGAATTATATTTATATAACTACATATTCAAAAGTGTAAATAAATATTTAGATTTACATTTATATATTCTGAATTATAACTTTATATTCAAGATTTATAAATGTCTATATAAAAATATTTATTTATTCATTATTATTATTATTATTATTATTATTTTAATTGATTTAATTGATGACATGACCAAATACACAATGACTTGAGAAACAGTACTGGACTGCATACAAGCATCTGTATCTCTCTGTATCTGTTCTCCATTGCAGTAAAGGTCTGTGTTAACATGTGAGTGACAGTGATTTTACCTGTAGCTCATCTGTTTCTGCTTTCACGTATGAACACCACAAAGCAGTAAAATTTCCAGTACTATAGGCACCAATGCAACCCGACCCTCTTGTTTTGTTTTGATACACTTATTCTGGGAGACACACGCTGAAATGGAAGAAGAGGGTAAAATTGAGCAGAACAGGACAGATACTGTAACATGGTTCCCCTTTGCTGACAGCCAAAGTCACAACAGATGAGGAAATCCCCCCTTTCAACATGACGTGCTTACTGTATGGAAGAGAATAGTTAACATGGTCAATTTGAAGGCCATGTCACACACAGATGTTTATCTCAAGCAGGGAAAGACAGGAAAACACACTGACGGGAGAGCAGTGAGGAACAGGTGGAGCACTTCTGGTGCACAGGTTCTCTGGGAAAGAGATATTCTCTTTCACTAGCATGTGTGTGTGAATTGCCCCTAGACGTGAAATAAATGGTCCCATCTGTAACCTTATAAGACGCAGCTTTGCTCGCAAGACCTGAGATCGATTTTGTGCACTTATTCTTTGAGAGGGAAAACGCAAAAGAAGCTCGCCGGGGATCCGTTTTCAGATGGATAATGGCATTGTGAAACAAGGGGGCAATATAGGGCAGCGCTTTCACACATTCTTACATCTTTCTATCTGCATAACATGGACCATATTTACAATCAGAATTGCAGCCGCACACACAGCAGGTTCCACTTCATTCAATCTACCTCAAGCTATTACATATATACACTGTGTGCTGTTGCTTTATTATACAAACAGCTGGAGATATTCTACATTTTCTCATACTTCTTAAGTAAAAACCTTTTTTTGTATTGCCGTATTCTTTTTCATTCTGTCATATTGACTTGTATGTGTAATAATAGCTTTTGACTGACAGTTGACTGATCTTTGGCTCTATTCCTCATGGTTGCATAAGGACATAGGCTGTGTGGAGAGGAGAGAGAGGTTTGCTGGCTTTCGGTAGTCTTAGTTTATCAGTCTAACCGGCTCTAGCCACTAGATGGGGTATGATAACCATGAAGAGATTCCTTGCAAGCTCTCAACTACTTAAAGAGCTTCAGTGGCTCCCAACTGGACCCACGGTTTACATTGGATATCATGTGGCAACCAAACACAGATCCAAAATGATTTTGTGTATAAATGTGAAGAATATTGAAATGTACAATTGATTTTTTTTTGTATATCAGACTGAAATTGATTATTTTGTAAATGCATAAGCAAAAGCAGAAGGTCTAACAAATGAAATCACTTGGCTATATCTTGTATTAGTATTAGCCATCTAGTGAGAGGTGAATTTGCAGCAAAATATTCTTCATTGTTCTCTTCTTTCCATTTTAAAAACTTATAAATTCTTTGCTAGTTATTTTTTCATATTTATATATTTTTAGTAGCATTTTTGTAACAGTAAACTTTTTTTATTATGTATTATTTAGTTGTAACTATATATCTTTCTTACCCGTCAAGAAAGAAAGATTTCTTCAACAAGAGGTCTTGTTGGTGATTTATGGTTTCTTTTGCCTCAAATAAAAACTTTGCACTTGCAGTACACTATAATAATTTTTATGACTGTCTTTAAAGACGGGAAATTTCATAGTAAGTGGTAGACCAATAAAAGTCAATTGTAATTTACATTAACAACATGATAACTGGTCTGTATTTCTGTCCTTGAAATGTGGTGACACATCAGCTTGACATGATGCCAGCTTGGATCTTTTCTTTAGGGCATGATGTGCAGTTTTGCAGTTGCAATAATCTCAACGCATTTAAACAACTGTTGAATGCACTCTTGTTGTGATGATAGATCTGTAATATCAAAGCTGCAAAGAATTCAGTGAACTGAATCATCAAAGTAATAAATACTGTATGCAGTATACATTATTTAAAGAAGTAAACAGAAGTAAAATTCAAAGTCTTCTGTATTAGAAGTAAGGTAAAAAAAAATTTAGATAGAAATATTTAAGCTTGATTCCTAACCTATTATATATTCTTTTTAAACAACTAAAATAGTTGAAACTAAAAATTGCAAATTAAACAAATTTCTGACCCAAAAAATACAAATGCAGGTGTGCAGGAATCAACTTACATGAAGTTTTTGGTTTCAATTTATAAATTCACAAGCTAGCCAAAATGTCAGCAGTTAACCAAAGCAAAACACTCTCTCCATGGGTGGACATTCCATCCTTCATGAATATTAAAATCTTTCCAAACTAATCACGGGTCTTTTGGGCTTCATCCATGTAACTTGATGTAGGCATGTCGATGATGGTCTGTATTGAAAAAGTGTAGCAATTTATATTGATATTTTTAGACAAATAAGAAAAACATCCCAAAGAATATCTGTCTAACCCAACATATATGTTTAGACTGCAGTGTATACAAAAGTTTGGGGTCGGTAAGATTTTTAAAGTCGCTTATGCTCACTAAGGCTGCATTTATTTGATCAAAAAGTAAAAACAGTGATATTGTGAATTATTATTACAGTTTAAAATAATTAATATTTTTTTATTTGAATTATATAAAAATAAAAAAAAATAATTAAAATGTTTTACATTTTAATTTATTCCTGTGATGGCAACGCTAAATTTTAAGCAGCCGTTACTCCAGTCTTCAGTATCACATGATCCTTCAGAAATCCTTCTAATATGCTGATTTGCTGCTCAAAAAGCTTAATCAGTGTTAAAAAATAAATTTGTAAAAAAATAAAAGTGTTTTTTTTTTGTGCTTAATATTTGTTACCTTCAATTTTCTCACTTTTGATCTATTCCTTGCTGAAAAAAGTATTAATTTTATTGTTTAAAAAATAAACTATATTTACCATATATAATAAATGCAATATTAACTATGACACTGTTCACTACTGCACTCGTGCAACAGTAGGAATGTCATTTCCATGATTGTGTTTTCATAGCCAGATTTAACCACAGAGCCTGTGAGTAAGAAAAGTGATAAAGCTCTACTGATCACTAGAAAATTTAAAGCAGGTCCTGGAGTACAAGAGACACACTGAGACAGAGAATATTTCCCCACCTGCTCTGAGTTCAGCAAGGGTTCACTCCACAACGTTAAGCCGCTTTGAGTTCACTCTCCTCAGGGCACCCCAGTATATAAACATCAGTCACACACAAATATACTCACACTCACACACAGTTCAAGCCATCTGATTGTAAGTGCTCAAATATTTTTAATGTCTTTAGTGGTGCGGTGAGCAGACAGGAGTGGAGGAACATTTCGAGGTCTGAATTGGTTCTCACCGCAGTCGGTCACACCGATCGTGCTGTTATATCGAATAAAATACATAAAAGCAAACATTTGCTTCCCTCACTTTCCACAGTTTAAACACACTGTTTTTGGATGAGATGGTGTGGATATATTGTAAATGTGGGAGATACAGTATCAAGGGGAAAATATATTCCCTGCTCAAGTGTAACACTCACCGACCGGCACCTCTATTAAAATCAACCCACACAATCCCCATCTCTTAGTTGACCTTTCTTCTGAATTTTTCCCTCGCCCAAAATAATGAATGCCTCCTGACTACTTCAGAGAGATGACCTAACACGTCGTCCCGCAGTAGTGGAATGTCATATCGCTCCAAAATCGCCCAATCAGCATGCCGGAGCACAGAGCAAACAGAGAGGGGGCTCGGCTGTGGGCCGAGGATGAGTTCGCGCGGGGCTGAAGTGCGCTCCTCGGGATGTCAATGTAATAGACTGGCTTATGATGTGTAAATAGCACGCTGCTTTAATGGCGGCTGTGTCGCGTCGATGCACTCAGCGATTGAATTTAAATCACAGGGGAGAGGAGATGGAGGCAGAGTGAGGGGAGGCTCCACACCAGGCCATCCCAGGCTTCCTCTCACGTTCTCGGGCTAATCTCGTTGACCTCCGGGGTGGCAGGAACTGGTGGAAGACAGGGGCCGGTGAAAGCGGGATATGGAGTGCTGGCTCACATTTTACGTGACATACATTTACTGCAGAGCAGCGTGGGTATAGTTCACATTTAGTATTCTCCTTTTGATATTAAAAGCTTTTGCAGCATCTTTGCTTTCAAAGATTCACATTTTCTAATGAATGAATTACTGTGTAATTATTAAATTACTAATAAACACAATATATGTATATATATATATATATATATATATATATATATATGTACATGTTTGTATGTATTTATAAGTTTTATAAATTTGGCAATCATAAATTATTTTATTTTAATTACATGATATATTTTAATATTTAATATTAAAATTAATTAGTATTTATACTATAAAATAATTAAAATGTAATAAAGAATACAGAAAATGTGGCACATGGTAATATATTAAAGCCTTTGTCTGGATCTGGAAACAAAAAGGAAAAATGAGAGAGAGAGAAAAACAGCTAGCCGTTTGTCTGATCTTCATCGTACCTCACAAAGCAAGGAATGTTTTTTTTTTTTTTTTTAAACACACCACTTTCATACACTAAATACTTGTGTCTCTGCTTCTGCCAAGACTTTTTAAACTAGCTGAGATCAATGGATGGTGCTTAAGAGCATAAAAAGTTTTAAAATGTAAAACGAAACAGATTTAGCAACATATGAAGGCAGGTTATATAATATACTGAATTGTTATAATTTAATTTAATTTAATTTAATTTTATTTTATTTTATTTTATTGTAATCAGTTGCAACAAAAATTAAACAAGAAACATCAATTCATCAAGATTTTCCATCTTGGTTATAAGTGTAATGTATAACTTGATTTATTACTACAATTAATTGCAAATAGTATTAATAATAAAAAATGAATACGTTTAGCAACCAAAATATACCTAACTTCTTCATCCTCCATTAATCTCTTTCTCTTTTATTCCTTTAGGGTAAAGAATTCACATGCTCGGAATTATTTTTGGATCGTGAAGAACAGCACATTCATCTGTTTATATTAACTTATGTGGTTACATAAGTTTCAATTACATTTTAATTTTGCATTTGGAAACAAGTTTCCAATTTCACATTGAATTAAATGTGGTAGATGCAAACTTATTTTTAAATACATTAAAGCCCCCAGTTATGCCACATATACATTACAAGGCCTCCATCAACATGCAGCAGACATATGATAGTGTCCGCTGAGAGAGGTGAAAGCAAGAGTTTGAATCCAGCCTCCGTGGAGGTAGCAGCCTTTGATACGTTCTCCGTTTCCTTTTTCATTCTGGCAATAGTGTCGGTTCCCACAGCAATTGACCTTGGAGTCTCTTCAGAACTTTCTCCCCACCCAATCTGCTGGTGCTAAAAGCTTGCCTGGAATCTGGCTGTTGTTTCATTACATCACTAAACTCCGACTCTCCCGAGATCCCCTTTTGAAAAACAACACCTGAGTTTTGGGGCAGTAGTGGCACGGGAAAGGAGGATCAGATTGGAAGTGGCAGGTTGGAGAGGGCAGATAAAGAGAAGAGGAAGAAATAAACAAAGTAGATGAAGTGAAATATAATTTGGCCTCCTGTGTAATCCAGGGCTGTTGGAGACACCTCTGATCTGGCAGTTTGTGTGGTTAGCTTAGCGGGACTGAGCGAAGCTCGACTGGCTGCTGCTTTTCGCTCTGATCCTGAGAAGCAATCAGGCCGAGGTCGCTATCTCAGAAGCGCTGAGGAACACTCTAAGCCCACATGCGTCTAAGGCTGCTGCTAAAAGTTAGTGGAAAACTGAAGTGTGGCAAGGGTGCACCGGGGGAAACGGAATAAAATAAACATTTACTCAACCAAATAAAACATACGTCTTATATTTATTAGTAATTCTACTTCTAATTCTAATAATGATAAATTAAATTACTACCACTCACAAAAGCTTAGCAATAGCATACACAATGATAATAAATATTAAAACTACATTATTATTAGTAGTAGTAGTAGTAGTAGTATTTGTGCAAACAATAAAGTATAAAAATAATTTCAATAATAAGAATGTGTATGTATTTATTTTCCTCTAAAAGTGAAAATGATAAAACTTACATATTAAACAATACAAATAAATATATAGTTGTCTACTACTTGGGAATGAAATTACTATAGATAAAAATATATGTAAAAAGATGAAAAAGATGTGCATTTGTGAATTTCCCTTGTCCTTTTTTAATGTTTGTCATAGGGTCATTGCTTGTACTTCCATACAGTATTTTTGCTGAAGTGCTTGTTCATTTACATTTTGCTACAGCATATTCACAGCCCATCTTAAGCAGAAACTGCACTTTAAAATTATAAACACAAGTGCTTATGTGAAACATATTTCAAGACATTAGTCTCTCGCATGTGTTTGCATTCTATGTTTGTACAAAAATCTTTGGTGGTAAAATGATATATCACAGGAAACCTAACTCTTCGATAAACCTTAACACAGGGGCAAAGAAAGAAAAAGAAAACACAGAGAATGAAGGAAAACAAGTGCTATGTCCTCCAGAGGAACTTGCACTGTATGCTAATAAAGCGTCTTCAAATCATCTGGACAGACAGACCATCTCCCTCTCCTGATATACTGCTTCCTTTCAGCCCATTTAAAATTCCTGTGACATTTCTAATAAACGGTGACTAATACACATTAGTCATCATTTGCTAATTAAAGTCCTAACATGTTTATCCACTTTTGCTTCGTTGACATGTCAAACATTTTGAAGAGTAGTTAGATGTATCTACAAGAATTCAAATGTTTATTGTGTTTAAATTACTTACTGGCACAGAATGAGAGTATCTATGATTTTGACAAAGCACATCTTGGAAATTCTGTTTGCGTTGTGTTGGATATTTGCGTAGCAGACACTGGTCAGGGAGTATGAATGAATTAAACTGTGATCACGTGGCTAAAAGTCAAAAAGATATTATGTGTGAAGCTGAAACACTTGCCAGCTCGTGCAAAGACTATGAAATAATTATGTAGCGGTTATCAAGTTTTTTTGTTTGTTACTGAAGAACTTTGATGAATAAACTCTCAAAGCTTATGTGTGAAGATGCAGGGCCGTGCAGAGACCTTTGGAGGGGCAGGTGCTCAAAGTATAAAAGGGGCACATGGAACACGGCTTTTAATAGGGCTGTGCTCCTTGCTGATATGTGTATCGAAATGGATGCTTCTGTATTGATACAGCAGCAAATGCCATGACGCAGGTTTGAAAAAGAAACACAGAATAGAAAAGACCATTTTAAGTTTAAATGTTAAAGACGTTTTTTTGCACCTCTTAATTACTCTGGAATGATATTATTATTATTATTATTATCATCATTGTTGTTTAGTTTACAGGGTATGGTGGTTTTGCTGTTGTAAACACTACTGTTGTTGTTGTAGAAAAAAATATCCCTGTCTTATTTAAAATAGAATTCTATTCTAATCCTGTTCTGAATTTATTCATTCTTTGAATGATAATGATTATAAAAACAGGATTGATAAGTATAATTTGGAGGACGAGAAAATCAGTACAGGCCTGTTTTACCAGTGCTGTGATAATTATTTTTAAGGCACTTTACGTTTTTTTTAAATAAATACTGAATTAATAATAGTTCAAAGTATGAATAGTTTTTAGTCAGATAACATAAAAAAGACAAGACACCTCGACACGCTTTAAACTTTTCTCAATTAAACACCAAGAACGAAAGAGAA
Organism: Tor tambroides; assembly: GCA_021397915.2. NCBI lineage: Eukaryota > Metazoa > Chordata > Actinopteri > Cypriniformes > Cyprinidae > Tor > Tor tambroides. The sequence continues at coordinate 14,523 of JAFVLL020011787.1, forward strand.
CAAGCACCTTTGCTTTTATTGCTGCGTGCAGAACTACTTTAGCTGCATTTTTTATTTAATATTAATTTTAATAAAATGTAAATTCGTCCCCCGCACTTTATTCAAGCTCGAGCAGGTGTTTTCACAGAGGTTTCTAGATTTAAATTAAAAGAGACATGACCTGACGTTTTATTCGTATCCAAAATGAGGAGATGTGAATATCAGGAGAGCTGAACACTCTCGTGCAGTGCATGTTTCATTCATACTCGAAGCCAGAGGGAGCTCTCGGCAGAAACTTTTGACGTATGGACAAACTCACACGGCTATCGCTGTATAAAAGCAGAACCGTTTTTACTGATGAAACGTGAAGACAATAAACACACGATTGCGAAAATATATGGTTTATGTGTGTTTTTCAAGTTATCTTCAGGTAATAAATAAATAAACTATATGAAAAATGCAGTACTGATTGACATATCATTTAGTATAGAAACTATAAAATATATTTCCTGAATTATTCTGTGATAAAAATGGGAAAGGGTGTTCGTAGTAGCCTTTATAAACGAACTCCACTTACCGGCACCTGCGGACGTTACTGAAGGCATCCTAAAGGCGTGTCTGAACGTGAGGGATCGTCCGGATGAGATCGTCAGGTGAAAGGTCATCATGTGGATAATTTAATTTACGGCTAAACTATTATTAACTAATTTTACTAATAGATAGATTGGGCAGACCTTCACAAAAGGGCGTTTAATTACAAAAAAAAAAAAAAAATTGCTTTGACAAAAGGGCACTTTGGGCATCGAGGGGAAAAGGGGCAGGTGCTCAGGCACCCACCGCCCCAACCCCCCACCCCCTCTGCACGTGCCTGTGAAGATGCATAGTATGTGAACTTATGATGACTCAATTATCATATCAGGAATCATTTTTGCTTCCTTACAGTGACAGAAATGCACAAAATAAAGTTCAAAAGCTTTGCAAAAAGAGATGGACATTATATAATTCCAGCTGCTTGTGAAAAAAATATGACTTCTTCCTCACCTTCATCCATCATTTCGACTTCTACCTGCTTCTACATCCCATGTTATCATATTAATTCCCTTTTTAAATGAGTATCGTGCTTTAAGAAGTTTATTGTGACTTCCTGAGTAGCGTGACCACTGAAATCATTCGACAGGGGTTCTTGTTTAGAACCGCAATCAACTGTATTTCAGTTATTTGGTTTTATTTAAGTTATTTGATCCATTTCACTTACTAATCAGATTCTTAATAACATGTCTCACTTCTAGAAAAGTGTTTAGATGAAGCTTTTCCTCCTTTTTGAGCACCACCAGATGACTGTTTCAGGCTACACATTTATCCCAGGCCCAAAGGCACGGCGAATTCCATGCATGTGCGTTTATTTGATTGTTTAAGAGTGATTTCCGGAAACCAAGTATTAGAGCGCCAGGAGCTGCCTTGTAACAATTAGGGGGTTAAATGGTAGTTGGCCACACAGGAGGGCATCGCCACACCGCACCCCTTTTCCTGCCCCTCAGAGGTCAAAGTTCATGGAGCTTTTCAGGAAATGTCCATTTCTCAACTGCCCCAAAGCAGGTGGACACCAGGTTGGCATTTTTTACCTAAACAAAATGAAGGAAGTAAGGAAATGGCTATCAAACAGCAAGGATGAGGGTGTCCCATTGTCTCTCCTGGAACTCTCACTTCAACTGTGTGGCGTGACGTGCGCAAAGTGGCGTTTGTTATTATAATTTTGGGTTAATCCTGCTCTCCGGCAAAAGCAAGTCTAATTTAACTTAAACTTTAGTTCAGGTACTCCAGCTTTGAAGCTGATGCCCTTAAAAGCTGGTCAGTAAGCTCCCTCAGAGTTATGCATTTCCACCATGTTATTGTATTGGGACCTGAAGATGAACCCTCCGGGGAAGCGTTAGCCATTAGTAAAAGGAACAAACTGTTATTTGAAGAGACAAGGTCAGATTTATAAGATTGAAGGAGAGATAAGCTCTAGCCTTCAGTGTTTTGATTATGAGGTAAGCAAGCGTAGAAGAAGTTGGGATGTCTCTTGAAGGAACACTCCGCCCAATCTCCCCCTCTTCCCCACCGATTGCCACGCACCTGCGAGAGGAGCCCGTGGAGGACAGAGGTCCCAGGAACTCTGGTGTTGTTCTCCTTGACACCAGCTGCCATCACCAGCATGGCCAAGGGCAAGGTCACAATGTCGACCAGAGGGAACAGCCAGCGGATTGTTTTCGCTCCAGCAATAGACAAACAGCCGCCGTGGACACACTGAGACAGCCAGCTGTGGCCGTAACCTTTACACCCTACAGCCTGACCCCAAATTAGCACTATAAAGGCAAGCAGGGATGACAACTAATTACTGGCCTCTTGGCTGCCTTTGGCTCTACCTGAGAAAAATGCAGCTCAGATGTGCTGCTATGTGCTGTTTTTATTAAAGGCATAATAGTGAGGTATGACTTCAGTTTGTTAATTTATTTTTTATATTAAATCAACAGTTTTATTTCATGTATTTGATTAATTTTACATATTATTATAATAATATTATTTTTAATATTACAGTAAGAGATATTAGTTCTTTTCCATAACTTTTTTGCTCCCGACATAGGCAGCTGCCTTCTAAGGAAGCAACTTAACTGAAGGCAACTCTGCATGGCACACGAATAGCACACAGGAAACTTATTTCAATTAATTTTAATGATAGCATATTGGGTCCCACTTTATATTAGGTGGACTTAATTACTATGTACTTACATCAAAAAAATAAGTACAGTGTACATATTGTGTTCATATTGTATTGCCAAACACTTTTGCTGCTATTGAGGTGGGATAGGGGTAAGGTTAGGGTTGGGTTTGGTGGTATTGGTTGGCTTAAGAGTGGGTTAAGGTGTAAGGGATGGGTCATCAGTGTAATTATAGATGTTACAAAAATGAATAACAGATGTAATTACATGCAGGTATTTTTTTAAAATATAAGTACAATGTAAAAACACGTATTCACACAGTAAGTGCATGGTACCAAATATTTAGTTTAAATGTAAGTACATAGTAGTTAAGGCCACCTGATATAAAGTGGGACCGCATATTGCTAAGCAAACAGCAAAATACCCTAATAAACATAAAAATATACAACACAAGTACTGGGTAGAATAAGTCATTTTTTAAATTACATTTGAACTAATTTTAACAATACTTTTTCCTGTAATGAATGAATTGTGAGTTAATATATATTTATATTTTTGTTTAGAATGAATTTATATATTGTTACATTTTAATTATATAATTAACATTTCTCTTTTCCACTGTCTTGGATGTTTTTTTTCTTCCTTTTCTGTGAAGCATGTGTGCACTGGTTTGCGCTAGAACACACAGCATTATTTGCTGATTTGAGCTAAATAAGCATAAATTATTATACTATTATTGTCAGTTTTTATACTTACTTTTGGCTAAATTTAGCTTTGACTGTAAAAGACTGTTATGCACCATATTTGTTCAGGTGAATTATTAGTATTATTATAACTGGTTTTTCAATGACAAAATTACTATTTTACTAAAACACGTTCATCCTGTGACCTATATTCACCCGCAGACAAGCCTCTTTAATGACATCGATTTTGTAGTCTGTCCCTTGACAACCTGCTTGCCTAAAAAATAGGTTTTGTATGTTCATACGACATAACATTCATCGCTAAATTAAAGAACTGCATGCATTGTTGGCTCAGTTCCCTACGATGGAAATACCCACATAGCCGACTAATTATAATAATTTCAGCACTATAATCACTGAAGCGTTTGGTAAATGCTGTGTTTTACAGCCCCACCAACAGGTTGTTTTTTGAACGTTTAGCGCAAACACAATTCTCACGAAGATGGTGCTCCACCTGTTTTACCACCCAAACAGAAAAAGAGTTCTATTGAAATGGCTCAGTTTTCTATTACATTTCCCATCGACCGCAAGCTCATGAGCTCGTAGCACATAGTTGTGCTGATGTTGCCTGGTGTTCTTGCGCAGTGTGTCGCTAAGTTGGCCTTATCCCATTATTAGGCTAATGTAATGGGCTGTCCTAATCCAAACACACCAACTCGGTGGACCACAGGGAGTGAAACGTTGGGGCACCATGTTATCTGGCCACAATGCGGCTTCTTCCACTGATACTCTGGCAGGCATTAGGCCTGTTCAAACAAGTCCTTCACACCAGCTCCCTTTTAAAATGATTTTCTCCCTTCAGTCTCTCTTTTTCTCTCACCCCGGCTCTGACTGACAATCACATCGCTGGCTGTGCACATTCTACGGTCTTTAATGCCAAATTAAGCTCCGGACTCTTTTATTTTAAATGGGGGAGCCAGAGAGAGTGCTGACAATCACGATTGTGCCAGAGAGAGGAAAAATTAAACGGTATTTAAAAAATACAGAACCCCACATTAAAACCCTCCGCCACAATTGCTGCTAATTGGTAGATTATCCGGCCGCTCTTGGAAGCCTAATACACGGGGTGAGGAAGAGGAGACCGGGCCCCCGTACTCTTCCTCGGAGCGGCGGGGTGTGGGTCCAATCGCGTCTGAGTGGGCGAAGGATTAGTAGCACCATTGTCGGAGAACATGACCTTGAGTGGAGTTTAGTTTAGCCCCTCCCTGTCCTCTCCGCAATCTCTGTCACCATATTCTTTAACAGCACATAATGATACGCTTTGGGAGAGCCGCCGATCCCACAACAGACAGGAGAACGCTCGGCGATGCCAAAGGAGGTCTGATTTACAAGTATATAAAAGTGTCATGTTTCATGTCCTTTTGAAATAAAAGAGAAACAACTGGTAATGAATTCCTACAACTTGACCTTCCAGAGTGACAGACATAAAACACACTGATGGTGATTTAAAGGGAGACTTCACCCAAAAATGACATTATTTACTAACCCTCATGCCCTTCCAAACCTGTATGACTTTCTTTCTTCTGTGGCACATGAGAAGAGAATGTTTTTAAGAATGTTTTGGCTGTTATTTAAAAAAAAAAAAATACTATTTAAGTCGAAAGGATTAATTTCATATTTGACTTCACACTACATTTACATTACCAGTCAAAGCTTAAAAATACAGTAAAACTGTAATATTGTGAAATATTTTTACAATTTAAAAGAATTGTTTTAAATTTTAAAATATTTTAAAATGTAATTTATTCCTGTGTTTTTTTCAGCAATCATTACTTCGGTCTTCAGGGTCACATGATCCTTCAGAAATCATTCTAATTTGCTGTTTTAGTCCTTAGGAATTTTCTTAATATTTCTTATTATTATGAATGTTGAAAACAGTTTTTGTTGCTTAGTATTTTTGTTGAAACTGTGATACACTACTATTACCATTTATAATTTCAATATATATATATATATATATATATATATATATACATACACACACACACACACACACACACACACACACACATACATATGTGTGTGTGTAGTGTTTTTTTCCCAAATAAATCCTTTTTTTTCTATTAACTTCCTCTTCATTTAATGAAAATATCAAAAATATTGTGAAACATTGATAATAAGAACCATTAATAATAATTGTGCACTAATAATAATTTATAATAAATGTATAATCAATACAATACATTTTCAGTTGATAAGAAACTTCTTTCAAAAACATTAAAAACTCTTTATTATTCCAAAAGTTTGTCCAGTAGTATATATGTTTAGTATATATAGAGTTTTGCATTCCATTGATTTGAAGAATATGGACAAAAGAGATGATACATTTTTCAAAATATCTTCTTTTATGTTCTGCAGAATAAAGAAAGTCATATGAATTTTGAACAACATTAGGCTGAGTAAAGAAATTTCATTTTCGCTTGAACGATCCCTTTAATATTCAATATTTTATCCAAAGTCGTGCTTGTTCCATTTGAACAGAGAGATCAAATGCCCAAGCTGTTGACGAGCAATTATCTTCATTAATATGAAAAATATTTAATTGCTCTACATTATAACTAACTGCTATTATATCTCGCTCACGTTTATTGCAAAGCCCCTTTTAATGAATCACTACTGCACCATTATAACACTCAAATTACATTTAAACTTCATTACTATTTGGCTTACTGATCCATAAACAGGGGGCTGGGAACAAATTAGCGGTGTGCTGTCCAGCATTGCGCTCCTAATAATCTGAACCGTAATCCTTTAATTGCGAGTGTGTGTGACTCGGATATCGTAGCAGGAAGACGTGTACAATGTCCACACCTGTGCAGCCGACTGCTTTTCAGCACTCTGAGTGGACACTTTACACAGTCCTTGGCTGTGTGATTTCCCAGAACGAGAGCGAGACCCATTACCGTCCCAAAGAAAGAGATGTTTTTCGGTGCTGCTTTTGATGAGCGGCCATTTGCATCAAAAAGGGCCTCAGTTTCCGACTGTAACTTGTGAACTGATCAAAAGGCCAAGCGATGTCTTAAAAGCTGAGCGGCTTTTCCCCTCTTTTGACATAAGAGAGGCTCTCCAGAGGCCCCCTTGCTGTTGTGGCCTTGGAGGTTAGCTAAACCAAGCTCTCAGACTGTACTGAACAGATCTGTGCGCTCCTCTTCACTGTGCCCCGTTTCAATGGAAAGGCTCAGTCACAGCGTATCGACGCCCCCTTTCACTAAAACACAATGAAAGCTACTTGTGTGCCTGCAATATGTGTATATGTGCGTTTCGGTGGTCATAATGTGTGCTGTGAGTGCATGTTGGAATGCTTTTGGAATAAAACGCCTGGAAGTTCTAGAATTAAACTTCGAGTAGCATTATTTGCTCCGTGCAGCAAGTACGTTCAAATTTTTACTACAAATCTGCTCGAGTTGTATGAGAAGAAATACAGCGAAGGTCTAAAATATTTGAGACCAGATGCAAAAATGCTTTTATTTAGCAAAAGCATTTTTTGCAAATATTTTTTAAATGAAAAATTAAATGAAATAAAATGATGATGATTGTTATTTAAATAGTATCATTAATATTCTTAAAATAGTTTTTATTTTTGTTTTTAACATTTATAAATTATTTTACAAGTTATGACAATTTAAGTGAAATGTTAAACTGAAAAACTGGGAATTTCAGGATTATCAGGATATTTCAAGATATTTGGGGTGATTGTGTAAAACTTCATTATTTAAAAATAAATAAATAAATATATAAAAACAAGATAAAGATCCAAAGAGTATCTCATGCTTAAATGAAAGCAAGAACATCTAAACTTCTGTACAAAGTGAGAATGTGGGCATATGGTTGCAAATGCAGGAACTATATGTCCACATTAATATTAAATATTTTCTAAGTATTTTGCGTTTTTATTTCTCTGTTTGATTTTTTTTATAACAATAAACCTTCTGTTTATTTCAGTTTTAATAAAAAAAAAAAAAAAATCAGTGTAGTTGTGTTGAACCCCACTATATTTCCTTGACCTGCCTCGCTTTCTTCCGTTTGTTCTGGTAAGGTAAGTAATAGAGAACTTCCTTTTAAAAATAAACATCACAATTTAGTTCATTTAAGAGCCATGTCAGTTTTAAAATCTAAATATTTGTTAAAACCTTTACAGATGTCATATTCATTTTGACCATATTCAGCATTGTAGGTTCAACACTTTGTGAAAGGGTTTACATATTTTTCGGTGACCATTATAAGCTAAGGGCCAGAATAAAGATGAGAACAGGTTGCGTGTGTTGTGTGTGTGTGTGTGTGTGTGTGTGTGTGTGTGTGTGTGTGTGTGTGTGTGTGTGTGCGTGTGTGTGTGCATGTGTGTGTACACACGTGCAAATCTTTCCTGATCTGCACCCAGCTGCTTTCACTTACAGGACATAGGGGTATAGGGGTCACAAGGCCACAGCATGACCTCATCAAATTAGCCCCAACCGAGCGAGGTGTTTAGCACGAGTTAACGCTCGTAATCTGAAGGACATTAAATGCAAATGCAGCAACCATATGCCCACTTCAAACAGGCACCGCTCGCTGGTTTCCCACCATCTCCCCCCCAACCAGTATGTATTCATTGCTCAATCATTCACATGCCTGCCTGAGTGGGGGGGCTGTTAAAATGACAATGGTTTTCTCTCATACTGACCAGGTGCAAAACATTTCCATCCCTGCGGAGGGAAAGACTAGGAATGGGAAGGCATTCGATATCTGTTACACAAAGATTTGTGATCAGAATATTTAATGTTGAGCTCTAAATTGTGTTATTATACTGTATGTTTTCTCTCTCTGCTGCACTTCCATTATATATATCCCATATCTGCTTATGAGTCAATGAGGTGATGCTCATTTTTGTTCCGTCTATTAATTGATTCAAAAATGCATTAAAGTGCAATTCTTACATGCAGTGATTTGAATACAGGAGAAAAAATATATATATAATTTACCATTTTATGATAAGGCAAGGAGGTTTCAGGTAAAATGTCATATGGTGCTACTCCTCAAAATGTATTTATATAATATTTATGAAGTCATCCTTTTTTTGAAACTAATGATTCAAAAAATCATTCAATTAAGAAAAAAAAAATTAAATTTTGCAAATTTAATAACTTTCCACACGGGTTTTAAACAAACTTTATAAAAAACTTTTTTTTGCCATTCTGTTACTTTATCCAACAATACTTTCAAGTGCAGTTAATACATACAATGACTTTAATACAGATAAAATATAATTTGACTTTTTTTATGGCAAGACATGAGGTTTCATATTAAATATCATATGGTGCAGCTTCCTCAAAACATAATTTCATAATATTTTTTTTAAACGTCATTCAATTTAAACATTTTAAAGTTAACATTTTGAAAATCTAATTACTTTCCACATGTGTTTACAACTAACTTTTTAAAAAGTTTTCCATTTTCTTAATCCTGGACACTCTTATATGTCAATGACCCAAATATCCATGTATTGGAGTGCATTAGGGATGTTGATATAGTGAAATGAACTATTGGGGTCAAACCAAGCGAAGGAAGAAAACATTTACAAAATGCTTTGCTGCCCCACTTGTTCTCTCACGAGACAGAGTGAGTGAGTAAAAGAGTGAGAGAGAGAGAGAGAGAGAGAGAGAAAGAGAGAGAGAGAGAGAGAGAGAGTGCTGCCAGGGTTGCTGATGATTATGGGTGTGAGGGCTGATTGTACACCCTGAGGCTGTGTTGCATGCTGGGACATATGGCAGCTCCTATGTGCTAATAAACACCTGTGGACAGAGTGAAACAGGGGAGACCCCCACTGGGCCTGAGGCCTTTAAAGCCACCTGTGCAGACCTCCACTATTCATACTCACCATCTCCTCTTCACTTTGTAATCTCTCTCAATCTTTTATCTTTTTTTTGTCTCAAATTCTTTAAAGATGCACATAGTTTTTTTCTTAATTAAAAAAGTAAATAAATTAACAGTGTTTTTTTAATTATAAATTGTTTATTAGTAGCCGATAAAGGCTGATGGCGTTTACACAGGGCAGCCATGTTGAATCATGTTATATGACCAAACAAATACTATAGTCAATAATGAAGTCAATAACTTCATTATCATAAGAAACTTTGGTAACACTTTATTTTAAGGTGTCTTTGTTACACGTTACATGTACTTACTATTAAAATAACAATACATTATGCATAATTACATGCAAGTAACCCTAAGCCAAACCCTAATCTTAACCCTAACCATATAGTAAGTACATGTACACTGTAAAAAAAAAAAAAAAAAAATGTTCCAAAAAGTTGTTTCAACTTAAAATAATTTGTTACCCCGCTGACTTAAAATTTTTAGTTTTGTCAACTTGAAATTTTAAGTTACTCAATGTTAATTTAAGGGACAACTGGAATATTTTAGTTGAATAAACTAAAAAATTTAAGTCAGCGGGGTAACAAATTATTTTAAGTAGTTTCAACTATTTTTTTTAACAGTGTAGTTAATATTACTCAGTACTTAAATGTATAATTATACTGTAACAAGGGCACCTTCAAATAAAGTTTAACCGAAACTTTCGCTCACTTGAATAAATGAATCATTGTTGACTGTTAATTTCTACAATCACATTAGTAACCAAAAACATTTGCTTTTGCATGAGCTTAATATGACTGGCATATCATAACATATCATAACAAAAAAATATGATAATTAAATTATGTAATTCAGTTTAATTTAACATTTTCCTTAAAACATTCAATTACACTACCATTTAAAAGTTTTTTTGATACTTGTATTCAGCAGATACATTAAATTGGTCAAAAGTGGAATTATTTAGATTTATAAATTAATACTTTTATTTAGCAAGGATACATTAAATTGGTCAAAAGTGGTATCAAGTACATTTATAATGTTAGATTTATATTTCAAATAAATGCTGTTTGAAAGAATCCAGGAAAAAAAATAATCATGCTTTTCACAAAAATGTTAAGCAGCACAACCACTTTAAACTTTGTGTGCTTTTTTTTTAGCACCAAATCAACATATTACACGATTTCTGAAGGATTTTCAGATAGAATGGAAAACTGGTATTTTAAATTATTATAATATTTCACTATATTACTGTTTTTCCTGTTTTTGATCAAATAAAAACAGCCTCTGTGAGCATAAGAGACATTTAAAAAAAATAAATAAATAAACCCCAAATCTCAGAAGATTTCTACTTATCAGATATCTACTTATAGACTGCACAATCATTTTAGTGTGTGTGAGTATATTGTCTATAAATACGCCAAATTTCTTCATGCATTGGAGAAAATTGAAGATGTGCACCATTAGAGCAGAATGCAATGTTAAAACGAGTAGTCTACCACCATGTAGTATTATTCTGGTGGCATTTGAATAAGGAATGTTTTCATAATGCTCTCAGAGTGAAATTCAAGTGTTGGGTTAAGACGCACCTCCACTAGCGGGTCTGCACAGCTGCTGGCGAGTAGGAGGAGTGCGGGGCAAAAAGACAGCATTGTGGGAGAGCTCCCCCCTGTCACTCAAAGCTCCTCTGATTAAATTTGTTTAAGCTGTAAAAGCACTTTGACAAGAGTAAGACTGTGTGCCTCATAACATATTCCAAATGCTAAACCTGAAAATTAGGAATGCTCTATCATGGATTCCCAGAGAACAGTTTACTGCTTTGAAACCAAGAAAAAAACAAATCTATTACTGAGGGTGATGTCTTTTAAAACTAATATTGCTACTGCTTTTAATAAAACCTCAGAAAAGATTTATTCCTCTTCATTAATGACACACTTATTATCCATTATTGTTATGTTTTGGTATGAGATTATGTTGGTGAAATTCATGATCCCTTTAGGTCAGGACGGAGTGTAGTGGCCAGAAAGCACATGTTGGTATGTGTGTGAGATGTGCACATGCTTTTATACCCACTTAAAGCATTGGTTCCCTCAGATTATTAGATTCTTTACTGTGGGTCCAGTTTGCAAAACCACATAACAGAGGGCACTATATAGAAAATATGTGGGCCTTTAATCGGGGGGAAACTATGCTTATAGGCTTTGAGTGATGTCCTGGTGCATTTTTCAACTCTGAGATGATGAGGGCTGATAATCAACCTGAAATAATTTATAGAATTTCATTTTTGAACATCTGCTCCTCATTAAGGGATTAATGTGATGCACGGTGACCTCTGTGGACATTCTGTGTAATCTAATGAAGATTTGACCATGCACATGTGCATTTGTGTTAGTGAATATTAAATATTCTTTTAAAGACATTCTCCATTATTATTATTGAGTTTCTGGCATTATATTTACAAAATACAATGTACTCTGTTTATTTGAAGTCTACTTTTTGAAGTATTTTGTATTTGGACTAAAGTAACACTGAATCCTAATTTTACACAACAGTGTTATGATTTGAAATCCAACATTTTATCAACAAAAGGGGCTATAAATGATTTAATGGAAAAATAAATCAATAAAAAATCACATCAAGACTAACTGAAGAATGAATTTGATTTGTGAAAAGTTATAGTTATAGTGGTGTGGGTATAGAGAGAGATATAATAATAATATTGAAATAGTATTTTTTTTGTCCAGTGTTGTCCAGATGGTGATTTTTTTACATTCAAATCAATAATCAACATTGACCATACAAAAAGCTTGATTATCATTTTAAAGAATAATTCAATAAATGTACCTTTTATACCACACAGATACCGTATTCAACTGTATTGTTCTTAATTTGCCAGAAAATTACATATTCACATATATGCATCATTGTCTGATTGCATGGACTTGAAAATATAATTGAAATAAAAAGAAACAACTTTTATGGTAATAATTAAATTTGCAGTAGATCACATCATTTCTCACTTACCACTTCCTCAAAAGTGGTGTCACAATCACAAATCTCAGATTTAGTTACCTTTAGCAGACGGGATTCTCAACATCGCGTCAGTGCAATTCTCTGTTCGGCCATTTATGCGAAGACTAACATTAGACTACCCTGCTGTAATCCTTTTCCTGAGCCTCTGTCCTAAACAAGGGCCTTTTGACCCATTCATTGAGCCTGTGCCCTTTGATATTGAGGACTGGTTGTAGAGGAGCGCAGCCCCTTTTGCAATGTCTTAATAAGTAGTTTCAAACGCAAGGTATGGAGATCTGCTCTTGAAGGTGAAGGGTTAGCATTGCTAGGGCATGAGATCAAGCACTGGTTTATCCCAGCAGGGTAGTGAAAAGCAGAGCCACTTCAGACACTAACTGCCCGGACAATGGCGATCAGGTCGAACAGCGTTTGGATGAAGTGGTGCCCCTTTCACATCCGCAACAAGTGACAAAAGAGGCAGAATGAGAGACTAACCTGCTGTTTAGATAAATAAAGCTACTCTATCAGCTCTCATAATTGCTCCGGCCCCCTTCTCCTCTTCAGAGTCCCAGCACCCCTATTGTCCAGCGGCGAGTGCTGCATGGCCCCCTCAGATCCTCCTAATTGCTGACAGATTTGATTTCTCAGTGACGGCGGGAGCTCTGTTCGTGGCCTTTACATCCAGTAATTGCTTTCTCTTCTCCCCCTCGTTCTCCCCTTCCCCTTCCTTCTTCACTCTGCAGTCCGTCCTGCCCCCGCTCTTCTCCCAAAACGGAATTCCCCTCTCCCCATTCCGAACCCCTTTTAATGGTTTCCTTCTATGTTAATAAATCCTCGCCATTTAAATCACATTTAGAGATGTTTTGAATAACTGATTCCAATTACCCCGTGCCCCTCTCGCAGAGGAAAGCAGCGCGAGTCTCGGTGCGAGACCGAGCTGCAGTTGGAAAGTGGGAAAAAGTACAGGGTTGAAAGTGAAAGAGAGGTCCTCGAGTCTCTCAATAGTGCATGAGTGCATTCTGCGGAAGTTTGCAGGAGCCTTCTGAATCACAAAATCACTGGGATTTTTTTTTTTTTTTTTATTGACTCTCCTCTTGAATATTTTCTGATCAGGGGAATTAAAATGATACAATTGTGCTTCACAATAATTTTGAAATTATTTTTCTTGATGAAGTTGATGATGAAGATTATTATTATTATTATCATCATCAGTAGATTTATTATTTTATAATAAAATACTAGTTATTTTTATTTTAAACTTTTTTATTTTAAATTAATTTCTAAAGTAATTTATAAAATATAATGTATAATTTAATATGTCAATTATAATAAAATTTAATAATAAAATTTAAAAGTAATAATTAATATTTCTAGATAATACAGTTAAATTCTTCAGTGACATGAAAGAAAAATCATACACATTTCACATTCATGTAGACAAGTTTGTGTTTACATAATATATGTGTGTGTGTGTTGAGTATATTTATATGTATATATAAATACACACACATGCATGTATATATATATTTAAGAAATATTTGATATATATTTAAGAAACATGTATATATATATATATATATATATATATATACATAGAAATATAATTTATATTATACTTAAATATCAATTGTTGATATCAAAAAGTTTGTATGTATTTATAAGTTATTTTATATTTTATATAATGGGATGTAACATGTTCTTGTTTTTATTCACAATTTTTGCTTAATTTTTTTTACATTGATACATACTTTCATATATACTGTAAAAAAAATTATCACAAGTAGGTGCACCACAGTATTGCAGAATGCGACTCACAAAGCTTGTTCAAAACACGAAGCAATTTTTGCTCTGTAAATATGGTTTAAGCATGAATGAAGGGGCTTTTCAAAAGCAACAAACCTATTAATGCAACTCCATTAAAATATGTACAAAGCCTCAAGCATAAAATCAAAAAGAAGTCTAAACAAACAAATATGCTGCACTACAAAGTTATTTACAGCTAGAAAGCCACTTTTCCCCACTAATAAAAGTCCTCAACACACATACACACACGAACCCAAGTCTCATTCCCTTCAGGAAAGCTAGAGGGCCCACTTGAAAAAAGAACAGGCGCCAGAGCACAGCTCCCACAATCACTCCGGCAAACATTAAAAAGCTAATTATCCCGGGAACAAAAGTGCCAGTTTATTTTCACTTAACACAATTAGTCATAAACTGCATTTTGAGTTGTTAATCCAAGCCAGCTCCCATTCTCTGCCAATTATTCATAGTTGCATATTCATGCCGTCCGTATTCAAAGTTTCAAAGCAAATGTATTTTTTTCACGCGGTTGTGTGAGCGTTAATCACCCCACCCACACATTGCATGGATTAGCCATTTAGATAGGAGGCAGTA
>JAFVLL020011788.1:0-15043 GCA_021397915.2 Tor tambroides
GCAGACTCTCAGATGCTGTCCATGGAGCTCAGCCTGGTGCCAGCCGGCAGGACCCGTTCTGATTCGCTGCTCACCGAAACGGAGGACTCGTTGCCTTTTGATCCTCTGAAGCCCGATGGAGATAAAGTGAAGCGCCGAGGTTCTCCAGGACGCTCACGGGTAAAACAGGTGGATGTCAGACACCAAACTTTTTCTCATTAACACTGAATTCTGACGGGTTTAGATATCCCACTAGTCCAAAAGTAGTAATTTTGATGCTGATACATACATTTTCTGACCTTTCAGGGCAGAGGCAGCGGTTTCCCAGGGAAGCGGCGGCCACGTGGTGGCGGCGGTGGCAGTAGTGGTGGAAGAGGGCGTGGACGGTCACGTCTCAAAGCAATGGCCTCTTGCATTGATGCCTTTCTAGTAAGTTTTTCACTTCATCTGCCAGCTCTTCCTTTACTACCATTTTAAAGCATATTTCTTTTCAGTGTAAACTATTGTTAACTATTGCTGTGAATTTGAATTGTATACCGACATTTTAGTTCCCCATTAAAATTAAAGTGTTTTTTGTTGTAGTGTTACTAATTATAAGATGTGAATTATTCTAAGAGCATTATCACCAGTGTTGTTGTTAACCAGATTTATTAAAGATTATTTCATTAATTTAAATAAAATATGAAATTAAAATAAAATATTAATAAATATTAGATGAAAAACCCAAATAAAAATGAAAAATGTCACCATAGGTGCTAAAATGCCAAAGAGACTAAAGTTACTAAAACTGAAAGGAAAGTAACTTAAAGCTGAAGAGAAATCTTAAAAAAAAGTAATGAAAGAGACAAAAGCACATAAAACTATTACTAAAACCTAAAAATAAAATAAATATAACTAACAAAATAAATATAAAAGATAATTCAATTAGCATTATAATATTATATAAATACCACTAATAATATTCTTTTTTTAAATTATTTTTAATGAGACATACAGGCTTAATGCAGGCTTAGATTTTGTCTTTTTTTCCGGTAATGGATTAACAGTGCATTCCCATGATGTTGTAGTTCCTATAATTACAAGATGCTGAATTTTAAGAAGTATTCACATCCTTATAGAAAATACAAGCTCTGACTGTGACATCTCGCAATCACAGTAATCCCAACATGGTGCACCATAAATTCTGGAAACAGCCACTACCTCTTGTGCTTAACAATGAAATAAACCAAGGTTTTGCAAGTTTAAATGAAAAGCATATATTATGTTTACAGCAAACCATGACTGCAGACACTGGACTTAGCAAAGAAGAAGATGAGGAGGAAGATGACACCATGCAAAATACTGTGGTACTTTTCTCCAACACTGATAAGTTTGTCCTGCAGCAGGTACGAATTTAACTTTCATTATTCCACTCTGACTTAAATTCAGCTTCATGAATGACAGTTGCATGATTTGTCTTTTTATTTTTTTTTATTTTTTTTTTTTAAATGTGTGTTACAGGACATGTGTGTAGTGTGTGGAAGTTTTGGACAGGGTGTGGAGGGCCAGCTTCTAGCTTGTGCTCAGTGTGCACAATGTTATCATCCATACTGTGTGAACAGTAAGGTAAGCTTTTAAACGATCTATTCTTTATGATTACCAGCATTATGCACAGACACTCATTGTTTCTTTATTTGGATGTCTCCTCTCTAGATCACCAAGATGATGTTGAGAAAAGGCTGGCGTTGTCTTGAGTGCATTGTGTGTGAGGTGTGTGGGAAGGCTTCAGATCCTGCCCGTTTGCTGCTTTGTGATGACTGTGATGTCAGCTATCACACTTATTGCTTGGACCCACCCTTACAGACTGTGCCCAAAGGAGGCTGGAAGTGCAAATGGTGTGTCATTGCCTTCGTGCATTTATATGTGCCATGAGCCCAAAGAGAATGTGTGCTAACCAAAGCATTGTTTCACCCCCTTCAGGTGTGTGTGCTGTATGCAGTGTGGTGCTAGCTCCCCTGGGTTCCACTGTGAGTGGCAAAATAACTACAATCACTGCGGCCCTTGTGCCAGCCTGGTAACCTGTCCTGTGTGTCGTGAGAACTTCATGGAAGAGGAGCTGCTACTGCAGTGCCAGCACTGTGACAGGTCAGTAATACATTATAATAGAAGCAGCACAACTGTTTTTAACATTGATAGTAAGTAATGTTTCATGAGCACCAAATCAGCATATTAGAATCATGTCATCACAGGAATAAATTCTGTTTTAAAATATTAAAACAGAACACAGTTGTTTTAAATTGTAATAATACTTCACAATATTACGGTTTTTATTGTTAGTTTTGAATAAAATGCAGCATTGGTGAGTGTAAGAGACTAATTGTTTTGTTTCTTTGCTTTATAGATGGGTTCATGCTGTATGTGAGAGTCTTTACACTGAGGATGAGGTTGAACAAGCATCTGATGAAGGCTTTGCCTGTACAGCCTGCACTCCATATGTCCCCAGGCCTGTTGGTGAGTTTCTTGATGCTTTCGATTGCTAGTGCATTTAAAAGTGCTACTTTTACATACGTTTCCCATAACAATACCCTTTATCTATATCTCCTAGTGGAGTCTCCTATGATGTCAGCCTTCAGAATGAAAGAACCAGGTATGTTCATGTTTGATAATTAGTTGTCAGGCTTTCAACTGTTAGCTATTTTTATATGACTTAATCTCTGTTTCTCCATCCACTTGCTCAGAGCCACAATTTTATCGTTTGGAGGGAGTCTGGCTAACAGAGACTGGCATGTCTTTATTGCGAAGCATGTCCATGTCACCCCTACACAAGCGCAGACAGCGCCGGTCCCGACTGGGCACCATGTGTATTGATGAGCTGAAAGAAGGCGATGCAGATGGTGACGAAGGGAAAGGTCAGTTTATTACCAGGTTTAATTATTTTGTATACTGTATGATGACCTATCGTTTATATCTTTGTTGCAAATGAAGTGTGGTGCGATGTCTAAAGAACTTACTGGAACATACTGTTTTATATCAGTATGATGATGACTCGCTGCCATTGATTGATTGTGAATGCAAATAATAAGAAACTGAAATTGTAATAGGTGGTGCAGAAGCGATGGAATGTGAGCCAAAGCTGGAAGCCCCTGGGAGCCCAGATAGGGATGGAGGAGTGGACAGAGAAACTGGGGCAGATGGAGGTATAGAGGGCATGGCTGACTGTGAAACTCTCAAAGGAGGAGTAGAGGAGACTGAAGACGGAAAGAAGAGGAAGCGTAAACCATACAGACCAGGTCACTAAGCTGCTTTTTTTCCTAATGGCTCTATCAGTGTTTCGTGCTTTGAAATAAATGGTTAATGTGATTTTTCACTTGTAGGGATTGGAGGGTTCATGGTCCGGCAAAGAAAGTGTCACACACGAATGAGGAGAAGTCTGTCTGCTTCTGGTGATGGTGTTCCTGAAGGTCAAGCAGCTGAACTGAAACTTGAGGAAGGCAAGTGTGGCCAAATGGGAGTTCACACTGTCCCAGCAAACACCAGCAGCGAGTGTTTGTTGGATTTTATTGGATCAGTGTGTTAACCTTGTTCCCATAAACTGAATATGCTTTTTTTTTTTGAGTCTTGGAATGTTTTGAGTTTTTGTATAGTTTTCCAACAAACTGTGATGTAATCTGACGTGAACACAAAACTGTAATGTCCTTGCCAGCTGCATTAAAATAAATGTTTGTGGGTGCAACTGCCTGGGGCTGTCAGTCTCGATTGACTGGAAGAATGTGTCTCAGTTTCTTAATGAAATGATTTCTGTATGTACTGCATCAAAACACTCAGGAAATATGAACTGCATCTGCAAATATAGTTGTTTTTGTGCAGTGTGTATTTAGCTTTTTTCCCAACAACTTTATCCCAGCATCCTCTAGAGATATTTCTTGGTGCAGTGTGGTTTTAACATGTTAGCCTCAACATATTTTTATTATCAAAGTGATCACCTTTGTAAAACTCATTTTCATAGTCTTTTTTTTTTTTTTTTTTTTTTCATTTAGGACCTCATCCTGACATACCTCTCGATGTCCCAGAGGCAAAAACAGCAGAGGGAGAGGGTGAGCAAGCCAAGAAGCGCAGGGGCAGAAAGAAGAGCAAGTTGGAGGACATGTTTCCTGCATACCTACAGGAGGCTTTCTTTGGCAAGATGTTGCTCGATCAGAGTAAGAGAGCTTTTCTTGCTCCTCCAACCCAAAGACATACGCAGGGCGTTCTGAGACCTCCACTCCCTGGACAGGGGGCCAGAAATACAGCCTCTGAACCAGGTAAGACAGTACATCAACATTAGTGTTTGAGATTAATGAAGTTAGACCAGGTGAAGATTTAAAAATTGGTTTCATTTTGCTCTTACAGTTGAGGCCTCAGCCAGGCCGACTGGTCTGCCCATGGAACTAAAGCAAGAGGGTGAGGGATCCAAGCCTCTAGGAGATCGAGCAGGTGGGATTTTCAAGACTGAGTTACTTCAATATTTTGGCAACGTGTGTTATCAGAACATAGTATTTAACTTGCATAACATTTTGTAGCAGATGGGCAAGGAGCAAGTGGGCAACTTTCCAACAAAGATCAGAGCTCAGGAGATACACATGGGTCTGATTTACAGAAGAATGAAGGTAATTTCTTTTGTTAACAAAACAAGTGAGGTACCTGGTGTCATTAACAGTTGAGTTACTCAAAATGCCGCCCTTTCACTCACCAGATCTCCCTCAGGGACTAGAAGGTCAGGACTCTAAGCAGTTTTTCCAGAAAGTACTTGGACCCACTGAGGGAAGCGCCGCAAGTGGGCCTCTGCAGCCTAGCATTAAGCCTGTTCAGGAAGGTGATTCAAGTAGTTGCCCTCAAAGAAACCTTCTAGGTATGAGCAGAATTTCATATTATTACTCAGAATTTATGTAACGCTGATATTTTATACATTTCTACATAAAAAAAAAAATCACCATAATTTAACTACAGGTGCTTCCTTATCTGGCGCACTCCCCTCAACTGGTATGATGGACTCTTTTTCAGGTCTCTCCCAGTCCCCCTTTTTCGACATACGGTAAGCCGTAGGTTTGCTTTATCTTCTTTCTTTTGTCCCCTAATGAATTTCTCTTCCTTTATATGTATTTTTTTTTTGTTTGTCTAATCTTCAGTGATCGAGGTGGACTTTTCAGTCCAGACCAAGATGAGGAAAGCCCATGGGCAACACCATCCACTCCAGCCACCCCTTCCACTCCTCCAACTCCTACTGAACAGGAAGGTGATGGCCTCTCCTACAATCAGCGCAGTCTGCAGCGTTGGGAGAAGGATGAGGAATTGGGAAATCTATCCACCATCTCTCCTGTACTATATGCTAACATGAACTTCCCTAGTCTCAAACAGGACTACCCTGGTTAGTATTAAACTGCTTTTAAAAGTGTTGTAGAAGGTGTCAGTTCCACCCTAACTTGGTAATCATTTTAAAAATATAGAGAGCTTGCATAGGCAGAGATTTGTTGGGTCCGCTTCATTATTTCCTTTCTATCCATAGACTGGGCCAGTCGCTGCAAACAAATAATGAAGATTTGGAGGAAGGTATCAGCTGCAGACAAGGTTCCTTATCTGGTAGGTGCTAGTTTGAACCTATATCTTAATTTCATAGTGCAGTCTTTGTTCTCTAACAGTCTTCTTTTATTTACTACTTTTCCATTATCCATTCAGCAAAAGGCCAAAGATAATAGGGCTGCTCAGAGAATAAACAAGGCACAGAAGGTAAGTGGCCTTCTCGTCAAATGCATTGTATAATCATTTGTGTTTGCATTGTAATTATAAACATTTTTCTGTATTCTAATCAACAGCAGGCAGAGAGTCAAGTATGTCGGCCTATCAGAACTGAGCCTGGCCGTATTAAAGGCGAGCGTCCTAATCTGCACCTCCGAATTCCCCCACCCTCAGGCTCCGTATCCACTCCCTCCCAGCCAAGCTCTGCTGAGAGTCCTTACCCTCTTGCCCCTGACTCTGCATCTTCAGCCTTTTTTCCTGACGGACCCCTCAAGACTCCTTGCTCAGCTGATGTGCAGACAGACCCATTTTCTAAACTTCCCTCTCAGTCTCCGCACCTTCAGTCTCAGCCATCCACCCCATACTCACAGCCTTCTTCCAGCCCCTTGCCGGCCTCTTCCTCAGGATATCCTATGCCTGGCCCACAGGGTGCTACTCAGGGACGGCCAGCCAACTTTGGCTCCCTTGACATGCAACCAGGGACTCCTCGCAGGGCCCAGCAGGTTGACCCATTCTTTAAACCACAACAGCAGATCCCCAAACCTCAGCAGCCCTCTCAGGAGGCTTTAGGTCCACCTGAGAGTCCTCGATCTAGGCCTGGTGGGCCTGGAGACTCGCAGATGTTCTCACCGCCTCATACAACCCATTGTGGTGACCCTTACCGTGGCCAGCATGGAGCTAGCCGACAAGATCATGCTTCATCTCCATCACCATCTGCGATAGCTTCACCTGCTGGAGTTGGCCCAAATAGGGCAGAAATTAATGCCCCGTCTCCACGTTCATCTTTTGGCAGACAAGACCTAAGCTCTGGTTCTCCTGCTAGTTTGGACTCTGGAGATGGGTTCTTTAAAGCTCCCATGACACCTCGTATGCATCAGGGGGATGCAGGCGGATTATCTGTTTCACACCCTCCAGGTGCCTCTCCTAATCATCCTCCTGAGAGCTACCGCCAATCTCCCTCTACATTCTCTGACCCTTACGCCCAGGCTCCTCTCACACCGCGACCTCAATCGGGTGACGGCTCCTCTTCTCTACCCCAGAGGCTTCCTGCGCCTCAGCAAGAAACATACTCAAGATTGCCTTCCAGCCCTCAGTCGCAAGGCAGTTCTCAGTCGCCTCTCACACCAGGAGCCATTTCCAATGATGTGCTTTCTGTGCAGTCACCAGCCACTCCACACTTCCAGTCACCTGACCCCTATTCCCGCCCACCTTCACGACCTCAGTCCAGAGATTCCTTCGCTTCATTGCATAAACCACCCCGCCCATCTTCTGTAGCACCAGAAGGTAACTCTCCCTTTAGAGGCTCACCTCATCCTAGCCAGCAACCCCCCTGCTCACCCTCAGTAGCAGATCCGCTCTCTGGAAAACCCCCTGCTTTCAGCTGCAGTCCTGGTGTAGGGCTTCAAATGGGCCAGCAACAAGTAGTTGGCCAGCAGCAGATGATGACTCCTCAGCAAGCTCAGGTCCACCTCCAGCAGCCACAGTCCCAGACACAACCAGTGGGTGCTGAATTTAACTCAAGAATAGCACTTCCACCTGGAAACCAAGATACAACTGTGCGGGCAACAGATGCTCCACATTTACCCAATTTGCCAGGGGTGCAGGATATGTCAGACCTGTCAGCTGGACAGGATCCAGCTCTCATGAGCCTTAGTCCATCTGAGTTAGAAAAGCACAGACAGGTGAAGTACACACTGTAGATGTGTAAATTTAAAGAGTTTTGGGTAGAATGAGGTAGGTTTTAATTTTACTTTTGTGTTTTATGTACCACAGAGGCAACGATTGAGAGAGTTTTTGATAAGACAAAAAATGCAGAGAAACTCACTTCGCCAAGAGAAGGAAGCACCTGTGGTGGGTAATCCTGCTCAGAGTTGGCCAGGCGGGGAAATGCCGGCCTTTCAGCAAGACAAAAGCCAGCGAGCACCACCTCCTTACCCTCAGGTATTGATAATGAATTAATATTGAATGTGATGTACTGAATCTGAATCTGGGCTCCACGATTTGATTTGAAAAAAAGATTTGTTGCTGTGCTTGTAAAGGGCTGTGCAGTTTTGTCCAAATTTTTGTGGTATTGCCATTACCTAATAATATTATTACCAAGTAAAATATGAAAAATAAAAAAAAGATATATTTTCTACAATTTAACTGTCAAATTATTCCAACACTAATATTTACAGTGGTCTTTATTAGGGCAGTCAAAATGGCTAAAACTAAAATGGAAAAATTATATTCGAATTTAAAAGGCATAATTTCAGTTAGGGGAAAAAAAAGCTTTTGGCTTCTCTCCTGAGGCCACAAGAGGGCGCATCGAGCAAAATATTACTAATGCACGGTTCTTCAAAGCACTAAAATAGCACAACTATCTTTGAAAAAAGTGCATGATGTTTAAACTAATGTTTAACCATATATAATTAAGTTGCTTAAACAATTAGAAACAAAACAGCATCATGTATACACAGCTTAATGCAAACCATGGAAAACCAATCACAAAGAGTAATGTTACTTTTTCATTTAAAAACATGAGATGCAGTGGAATGGAGAGAGACCTGTCCTGCCATAAAGTTTTGAGACATGTTTTTTCAAAAGTTGAACTTACAATAATTTTAAATGGCTTTCTAAATATCCGACTCTCTTTTGCGAGACGCGAGTGCAACGGTGATAGATGTCCCTCTAGAAAATGCGCAAAATATGCGTTCTGATGTTAATCCATCAAGCTTTTATTTTTGGTGGGAAATCACAAAGAGCCCTTAAAGCTTCTCTCTTGCTGACAACAGACATTTTGTAAGCACTTTTCATTACAAGTTTGGGAAATTGGTTGGCGCATATTGCATTCTCAATTGCACGCTGTAAAAACAAACTCAGAGCAAATGCGTAGATGAGTTCATGTGGAGCAACATTTATTTAATGAATTCGTGGTCTTTGTGATTTGATGATCACACTAAGCCATATCACAATTTTCGGTTTTGTTTCTATTGATCGTGCAGCCCTACAGTAAACAGCCAGAAGTGTTTTGTAAGCTGGCATAACATCATCTTTTGTCCATCAGGACAGAGCTGTGGTTGCTCAGGCAGCCCTTGCCACCAGGATGCCTCCGCCAGTGGGAGCAATGGATGAAAAGCTCTGCCGCCCACCTCCTCCTGGGACACCAGCAACTGTGGACCCTAATGCATTAAGGTAGATTGAACTAATTAAATGCTACTGATTTTGATTACTTTGTGTGTAGTCCTTGTTGGTGTTACTTCCACATTGATCATTTCATAATCAACACTTCTTCTTATAGGCAAGCTGGGCCCAATATTTCTCAGGGGATGTATCCTCGTCCGCCATTTCCTGCACAGTGGCAAAACCAAGGTGCTCCACGGAGGTTCCCACAACCATCTATGATGGAAGCAGTTCCCAGGCAGCACCTTAATACTCCCATCAACAATCCTCTCAACATGCAGTCCATGCAGAATATGCCCAATCCTTTGACAGGGGTTCCAGGCACTGGCGCAGAGGCTGTACAAAGCCATGTGTCGGGAGCTCCACCTCAGTTTATAGAGCTGAGGCATAATTCCCAGAGGATGCCACTGGGTCCTCAGTTTATGCAAAGGGCACCTATACCTAGACCACGCGTGTTTCTTCCACAGCAGGAAATGAATGCTGCTTTTGTTCAGCAGAATTTACCCCCATCTCTCGATTCTTCAGCGGAGGGAATGCGTGATCCAAGAATTGGGTTACAGCAGGGTGGCATAGACCTACTGATGCAACAACAAAGCAATGTACGCCCTTCTCAGTCTCAACTACAGTCGCAACAGGTGCCAACTACTACACCCAAAACTCCCACTTCTCACACTACTACTCAACAGCTTCCTCAAACAAGTACAATAGGAGGTCAGCAGCGTGTTGTGAATCCAGTTGACCTACCTGAGTCTGACCTAGGGCTAGGTGATACAGTGGCAGAAACCGGAGTGGAGGATGATGACCTTGCTACTCTTGACCTGGATCCTGATAAAGGTGATGATGATTTGGGAAACCTTGACAATCTTGAGACCAATGATCCTCATTTGGATGATCTTCTCAACAGTGATGAATTTGATTTGCTGGCTTACACGGACCCTGAGCTTGATCAGGGTGATCCCAAAGATGTTTTCTCTGACCAGTTACGACTTGTAGAAGCAGAGGGGGAAGGACCAGGGTCTTCTGCTAATGTACAAATCAAGGTTGAAGAGAAACCAAAAGTGAATATAGCTTCCCAGGACACGCACACAACTGCCACTCAACCACCTTTGAAGACTGAGAGTTCATCTACCAAAACTCCGAAGGTAGAGATTTCTGATGCCATTAGGCTATCCTCTGTAAAACTTGAAGACAAGGGATTGATTGAACAACCACAGTCGGGACAAGCTCCTGTTAAAGACGACATTAGTGAAACGGTGTCTGTTTTGCTCAGTGGAACAAAAGCCGCTAATCAACCAGAGACTGCAACTGCTTCATTGAACACAGTCCGTTTAGGTGGTATACCCTTTCCTCTTCCCAGCCAAGCAGATGCACTGTCTTTTCCACCAACTGCACCACATCCAGACCTGGGTGATGATCCACTTGGATTGCCAGATGCTGGCCACCACTCTACAGCAGATGATCTTGACAAAGTAGAAAGCTCACTGGAAGCAAGTGAACTACCTTTGTTAATACAAGACCTTTTGGAGCATGAAAAGAAGGAGCTTCAGAAGCAACAACAGCAGCAGCAGTTAAGTGCTGTACAAGGAGGGATTGGTAGTCAACTTCACAGCATTCAGAATCCACAACAGCCTCCTCAAGGGCCAAATCAAATTATGATGCCACAGCACCACCATCCATCCCAAGGCATAGTGCCTCAAGCAGGTATGGTGACCAGGCCACCTCACATATTACCACAACAACAGCAGAGGTTAATTGGTGCTGCAGTGCCTTCACCTCCCCATGCAGCGATGGGACAACAGCAAGGCATTTTACGGGGTGTACAACCTGGTAGAATTCATCCTGGTCTTACTCCTCAGCAGCAGACAGCACCACCTCCACATATTGTTAAACAGCAGAACATAGCCAGCAACTTTTTTCCAGATAAAGGTATGCTGAGTTCCATCAACGTGGTTATTCTTATTTTTGCTATCCCAGTAATGAACTTGTTCTTTTAAATATAAATATCCTCTTTTTCTCAGATCTGGATAAATTCATGACAGATGACATAATGGATCCTATTGCAAAGGCTAAAATGGTTGCGCTAAAAGGAATTAAAAGGGTGTTGGCTCAGGATCCTATGGGTGTACCACCAGGAATGAATAGGTATTGTTTTTGTCTTTGAAACACTTTCATTTAAAAAAAAAAAAAATCACCAAAAGTGTTATTTAAATTTGAAGTGAAAATGTAAAAAAAATATTACTTTGTGTATATATATATATATATATATATATATATATATATATTAATAAACCTGTAGATAGTGTTCAGACATAAGAAAAAAAAAAAGTCAAGGCAAGTTTTAACAGTTTAAATAAGGAAATTGTTTTACAGACATGACAGAAATTTACATTTTGAGATGCATTACACTTTGAAATAGGCATTTTTTTTTTCTTTTATAATTTGAATTTGAATAATTTGGTACACACCTTATATGTTGTAGATGAATTATGCAATTGCCTTACATCTATTACAGAAGTGCTAAATAATTTGCTGGTTGACAT
The DNA here is from genome assembly GCA_021397915.2 of Tor tambroides. Lineage (NCBI taxonomy): Eukaryota > Metazoa > Chordata > Actinopteri > Cypriniformes > Cyprinidae > Tor > Tor tambroides. Next base: position 11,433 of record JAFVLL020011788.1, read on the forward strand.
TTCCATAGAATTGCCCACTTAGGTTCTGTTTCAGATTTAATTTAAATTTTATTTAACTTTAGGCAACAAGTATCTCTCTTGGCTCAGAGGCTAACCTCAGCCCCTGGAAATGAGGATTCCCAGGCTCAGCTTGCACCTGGGTCTTCCAAGGTAGGTTTAGTATTCTTCTGTAGTTCACATTTCACTTGAATTTAATACAGTATCTTAACCTTAATCCTCATATTTCAGGAAGGAGAAGGCAGCAACCAGGTTCAAACAAGACCAAATCCTCCGCAATTTGGCATCATCAGTATGTTTTGCATTTCTATTTTTTTTATTTTTTATTTTTTTTTATTTAGTAAACCTTCCCTTCAATGGCTATTATTACCCTTTCCTTACTTGTGTATTACATTCCCTGTGTAAACACGCATTTAGAGTCCTATGAATTTGGCAATGCAGAAAACAATTTCAGAGTCCAGATTATAACACAGAAGTTTGTGTTGCATAGTGGAAAACATAGATTGCAAAATTGTGCAAAGTATATGGGCACACATTGTGCATTTAGGTTATGGACAGTTCAGTTTCATGTTGTTAATGTTGTTGGGCCATCACACTTCTAACAGATGATGCTGAGCAGCACCAATATGAAGAATGGCTTGTGCATACCCAGCAGTTGCTGCAAATGCAGTTGAAGTTCTTAGAAGAGCAAATTGGAGCACATCGTAAATCCCGTAAAGCTCAGAATAAGAAAAGACTGCAAAGAAAGCTGGACGTGAATTTGCAGAAGCAGATGCTGAAAAGCTCAAACTGGTCACTGAGGAACAAAGTAAGATCCAGAAACAGTTGGACCAGGTATGCAAAACATATTTTTACTAAAATATGTGAAAGATTTTGTTATCTTAAGTCGTTCAGCTAATAACAATTAAATTTGCTTTTCCAGGTGCGTAAACAACAAAAGGAGCACACCAATCTTATTGCAGAGTACCGAAGCAAGCAACAGCAGCATCAGCAGCAAGGGTCTTCCATACTAGCTCCTGGGCCCTCTACACAGGCGACCCACATGCTTTCCAAGATGCCTGGACAAATGATGATGGGCCAACAAGGAGGACCAATTATTGGTCAACCACCTGGAGGAATGCCTCAAGTAGGGATGCCTCAGGGAAGCATGCCAGTTAGAATGCCACAAATGCAACCTTTTGGTGGAGCCCAGCCTTCTCTCCCACTCGGAGCTGGCACTGTCCAATCAGTCCCACCTCCTGGTTTTTTCCAGCAAGCCCCTGGAGCACAAGGACCAGATCCAAGAGTCATACAGGAGCGTCAGTTACAGCATAGAATGCAAATGGTCCAAAAATTGCAGCAGCAGCAACAACAACAGTTGATGATGGGGCAGCAGCCTATGTCGCATCAACCTCAGCAGCCTGGTATAATGAATCAGCAGCCTGGAGCCATGGGCAACCAGCCAACCCAAGTTTTGATGGGCAATATGGGGCAGCAGCAACCGAACTTACAACAAGGATTAATGAATAACCAGCAAAATCAGCAGGGGTTAATGCAAACGACTCCAGGTATGATGGGAAACCAGGTTATTGGGCAGACGCAACATAATGTCATAGGCCAGCCAATGACTCAGACTGTAAATATGACGGCAGGCCAACCACAGGGCATGGTTGGTAATCAGCAAATTGTTCAGCAGCTTCAGAGACCTCAGGGTTTGATGGATCAGCACGGGCCAGGTGGACAGCATGTTGTTAGGGGGCCACCAACCCAACTCACTCCTCAACAGCAGAGTTTAATGGCGCAGCGCATGCTCATGTCACAACAGCAACAGAATGCTGCAAAAAACCTTGCTCAACTTCAGCAGCAACAAATTTCACAAATGAAACAACCAACGCAGGTTGGTCCCTCTGAGCCACAAAGAGCTTTAGAAACTCCACCATCAGGGAGTACCCAAGGGGTTGCTGAGAACTTACAGCAAGGTGTCCAAGATCTTCAAAATCCTGACCATAAAGATGGAGGAATACTTAGTCCGAAAACACCCCCCCAGCAGGGTGGACCTCCTACACCACATCAGATGCAACAACAGGGATCTAGTGGAGAACAGCAATGCGGTGTTGGACAGCCACAGCAAGCACATGCTTTTCTGGGACAACAACAGACAGCACAGCCTCAGTCAAACCAGAATGTTGGAGTAGCAGAACAACATGGTTTTGTGGGCAACCAACAGGCTGGATCTCATCTTAAAGTACAACCACAGCAACAACAGATGCAACTTGGTCTTCAATCCCAGACCACCATACAGATAAAACAGGAAGATCAGCAAACGTGCTTTATGGCACAACAGCAAGCTGGTCAGATTGCTGCACAACAACCTCAGGATGTGCTTGGCCAAAATAGTGGTCAGACTCAAACTACAATGACCGGCATTACAAATCAACAGCAGCAAGCTCTCTTGACTCAACAGATGGGCATTCCTAGAGGCCAGCAGATGATGATGACTTCAAGGCCCGGTGCTCCGGCAGGGCAAATACGTGCCCCTATTAACCTTCAGGCTTTCATTGCGCAGAACCCCCAACTGCGTCACCTGACTCCCAGCCAACAGTTGCAGCAAATTCAGGCGATGATTGCTCAGCGACAGCTACAGCAAGGCCAGATGCTAAGAATGCAGGGTCAGGTTCAGGGACAAATGCGTCCCCAGGTCCCACAGGGGCCGCCAGTTGGTCCACGGGTGCCAGGTCTTGAAACCCAACAACAGCAGCACCGCTTTGGATTAGCAGGCAAACATGGTCCAGCTGGCGCTCAACAGCAATCAGGAGCAATGGGACAGTCATCTGGTATGGCTCCACAGTTTCATCAAGGTGTTTCGGGGGCTATGCAACAGCCTTCTCAAGGACCTTTGCCTCAGTACATCAATAGTGCCCAGCAGCAGCAGATGTTACAACAGCAACAAGTACATCAGCATCAGATGATGAGGGGTCAAGTGCCCAGACCAGTAATGGGTCAAGTTCGTGCCACAGCACCTGGACATATGGCTAGGCCGATGTCTCCTCGTCAGTTAGTGGGTCAGGGTTCTCCTGGAAGCCCGCTTTCTAATCAGCAAAGGCTCATGAGAATGTCACAGACTCCACCAGGCCCTCAGCACCTTCAGCAACAGCAGGCCCATGTGGCGACAGCACTGAGCCCCTTTCAAGCCTCTCCCTCTCATGCGGGTTCTCCTGCAGGGTCTTCTGTTCCAGAACCTGGTTCAAGCCCAGCATCTGTACATAAACCTGAGCCAGGCATTATGTCCCTCTCTAGTCACTTGTCATCGCCTTCTAGGCCAGATAGTGTTGTAGGAAAGAGTAGCCCCTTTAGCCAGACAGGGGGATCAGTAGCTTCACCTTTGAGATCTCCAGCTGCCAAGACTCAGAGCCCCAGTACTGAAACTCTGTCAGCTCCTTTTCCACTCAATGGTCCGTCTCCTCAGTCAGCACACAACCCACACCAAGCAACAACTGCTGCCCAAGTATCTGACAGTCATATGTCTCAACCAACTCAACTGCCCAGTGAAATAACACTGCGAAACATCAAACAGGAACCACGTGAAATCCAGTGTGACACAGGAGGTAGTGTAGAGGCCCATTCTGATGGCATAA